>OMLP01044789.1:61375-71651 GCA_900302685.1 Spondyliosoma cantharus
AAAACCGAATAAAAAAGTAACATAAATACAATTGAAAAATACTAGAAGCGGATATATACATAAGATACATATACATATACATATATACATACGACTATACATACTAGAAGCAGATATATACATAAGACTATACATAATGGGTTGAAGCTTTTATTTGTCTGACCAACAGTCTAAAACCCACAGGTAATCATTTTGCTCTTTTATGATATGAAAATCCTCAAATCCTTTTACTTGAAAAATGACCTAAACCAGAAATTGTTTATTTTATTGTTTAATTCAATTAACTTTTTGGTTGATCGACCAATCTGTTCACCTCTGGTCCAAATACTAGTTTGATTAAATGCTCAGTTAAGTCATTATCTTCATTACTTTTACATTACATTACATTTCATTTATTTAACTTACTGTCTTGCAGATTTTAAGTTTTTGTCTATTGATATCGAGCATTACATGAGAAGCTGAATGGGTAAAAAATGTAAGTCTATAAAAATAACTTGTTGAGTGTGAAATATTACCCGTAATCTAAAAGCTCTGCCACATCATGCAAGTAGTCGTCCTTTGGGTGCCGTTGAGCTGTTATCTGCGGCCGCCTGTTGTCTTTAGTTTCACAGTTTGGCGCGAGTCATCCCTGAGGATGCTTTTATTTAATTCAGCATGTTAAATCAGCGGCAGCCTTCTGACTGGCACAACATCTTAGGAAAATAGTTATATTCAGCTGTTTAGTGTGGTTTCTCCATTTGAGGCGTAGCAATAGCAGAATTGCTGCCTGTTGAAAGATTTTGAAACTTCAATCAGACTCGCTGTGACATGAAAATGGTTTGGCTAGCAGGGCTGCACTATCTACATTTGGGAGTGATATAGGAATGTGCGTATGTGAAATAGTCACATTGCCGGATGCGCAATGTCAGGTAAGGCAAGTTAAGTCCAACATGTCATGCTAAAACTGTTTTGCTGCTTAACTAGAATGCAAAACTGGCAGGGATCTTATTTTCCATGACATATCTTCCAGAGAAGTCTGTCTTACTTGGTCTGATATAATGCGTAACTCCACCAACATTAGACATTAAAGTGTGTTGACAGCTCTTGAGGAGTACTACTAGATATATGTAAATAATAGCATAAAGCCTTTGTGGCTCCATAGGAAGTTACCCTTTAAAGGTTCTTGGATACATAGGAGTTTTTTGTTGAGTGATATATAGGCTCTGTACACACAGCGAACCACCAGTCGCAATCATTCTCGATCAGTTTATCAACAAAAGCATGAAATGCATTCCACTAAAAAAACCTCCCCGTCATTCTACAATGATGAATTCTTTCCAAATAAAACTATTCAAGTTGAGGAGTGAAAATTGCATTGCAGAAAAACAAAATACTGCAATGTCACTTTTTTTTCAGTACAGTGTGCCCCCCCCCCGCCTTTTTTTTCTTCATGTTTTTAAGATTAGGATCACAGATGACTGGTTGATGTGTTGCATCTGTCCGTCTTGTGTTGGGAGCCAGAGCTCACTTGAAGCCTATTCCTTTTCCCGTCACAACTAATCAGTCAGGGTGAGCTAGCCAGTGTGACAGTGGTGCTGGTTGTTTGTCAGTAAGGAAACTTTAAGGCAATGTTGCTTGACAGGAGCAAATCATGTTAAACCTTGATGCACTCTTAAGTGCACCAACTATCTCAGTTGAGTAACACATCCTCTTTGCACTATCCCTTACTTAGATGTTGTATGACTTTAAAATGCCTCCCCTTTTCTTCGCTTTACTGGTAAAGGAGATGCAATGGATGAAGCCTGTAAGGATTATTAATATTAATATACCTTGGAATGAAGTGGGCTGTCTGTTTTTAGACAGTACACCTCTCACTTTGAATCTGCTCCTAGATTATGGGGCCATTTGAGAACAAGGGGAATAATTAAAACTAAGTTAAAGTAATAAAATCAAGAAATGGCTGACTCACACACTTGTAAATGGGTATTAACTGCCAACTTGCATCTCCTGATGGTTATTTTACATTTTAAAGACCTTTTCTTGCCCACATCATCAGACTTGTGCTGCAGTTTCTTTTTTTTTTTTTTTTTAGATTTTTGGTGCTACGTCTGTTCAAATTGCACCTCCATTATGGTGGTATTTAAATAAATTGTGAAATGGGATTGTTATAAGTAGAACAAGTGATTTGATAAGGAGGACTGACACAAGTTAAATAAAGCTTAAGAATCATTAGGGTGTAATCTGTGAATGGGATCAAACGACCACACGATCAAAGACTTAATTTAAAAATGTATCAGTTGTGGTTGCAGCTACAACAAAGCGGCTCTCTTTTGTTTGATCTGTTCAGCTCGACGGCTGGTGAGACTGCATAGATAGATGATTTCTTTTTATATTTTTTTTTAGGTCACTTGTGTTTTGGAACATTGTGCCTTACTGTCTGTGGCCTCAGGCTTTCACCATCTCCTCCATCTTGAATGCAGCTCATGAAAGTTTTTTCACTGGTGACGAGGCTCACTGTCTCAATGCTCAACTTGATCTTTGCAATGTTGCGCAGCAACTTTCTGCCTCGACCTTTTGTTAAAGAATTCACTGTATTTTACATTCTAATTTACATTTTATGAATAACCCATCAGCCTAAACTACTGTCATTGTAGAGCTATAAAATAAAGTTGCACTTGCACAAGTCTAACACCTTTTTTACTTTTGTGGTTAAGACAGTAAGGCTATCTACCTGAAGAGAGCTAGTGCCGTGAGGAAGTTTTGCATAAAGGGCGTCATAGCATAATTTCAGAGAAAGCCTTTTTGTTTCCTGCATCCTCTTCCTGGAATATGAAACAGGTTCCTGGTGTTCTTTCATGAAATAAATGATGTAAAATGTACGAGATGCTATGTTTGGAGGATTCAAAATACATCTCTTATTTTTTGCTCAGAAGCCCTCTTTGATTGTTCACAGCCAGAAGTGCAAGAAAAAAGGTGATTGATGAATAAATAACTTTTTCTATTCCTACGCTCACTTCAAAGTTAAATCTCAGAAGCCTGTCACTTCCCTTCTTGTGAAAAGTGGTTTCTGTTGCTGGTGGGGGATAAACACTGCTGTGTTGGTACGGCTCCTCTATTTTGGAGGCTGACATGCCTTCATTGCATGTGAGGGAGGATTGTGTTTGGCATACTGCGCCGTCAATGCGCTCTATTGGCACCATCTCAGCCCATTTCTGTTATCTAATGTGCTGATTTCTTCCCCTCTTTTGTGAAGTGGTCAGACCCTTTAATGGAGATTATTAATATTCTGTTCAGCACAAGATTAAAAAGGAGCAAACGAGACGGATATTATCTGATGAAGTACATGAAATGACACTGTCCTATCTGTAACTCATGCCACGCCGCTGCACTCAAAGGCAGCCTCTTAAAGAAGTCTGACTTTAATCTAGCCCATAGTTTCTTAGGGGCTCTAAAGATATGGTGCAGGAATGAACCTCTAATCTCCTCCTTCCACATTCTGTTGGTTTTCCCTTATACTTTATACAGGCTGCTTTAAAAGAAAACTCCCCATAGGTCCTCACAATATCAGTTACTAATAATATATTTTACCATATGCCTTAGTATGGACATAATGTGGTATATTTTATTGTGGCATTTTATTTTTTTTTTTACTACTTTTAGATCATATTAACAAGCAATAACTTTTTTTAAAGGTATTTCTCTCAGTTGTGTATAAACTAAGTAAACAGATTCCTAATAATTTATTTTACTTGGCTATCACAGTCATTAAGCCATTGTGCATCATCTCCAAGCCTGGAAATAATAACATTTTAGCAATATTACATTATTGAAATGTCTATTTTTTTTTTTTTTACTGTGAAGCAGGACGACTATGACTTCTGCCAAATTTACATCAACGTAAGCAGGCATATACAGGTTTTTTTTCAAAGTGGGTAACCTCTCCTAAAAATAAAAGTTTCCGTATTGCAGGAAATGAGTTTGGCTTGGGTATTATTCTTTCATTTTTTTCTGTGTCATACATTCTGTGTCAAGTCAGTAATTTTATTACCTTGTGTTGTCAGTGCTGAACATTTCAATTATTTGTATTGGTTTGGTTGAATAATGTGGTTTGAATGAGTTTTGGTGGAGGAATGTTTTGTTGACTTAACAACACAGTATGTCATTTCTACCACTAGCGGTCTCTCAGTCAAAGCAGTGAAAACAAAAGATCCAGTTTGATGAGATTGTAAAATAGTTCACCTTTGCTGATGACAAGCTACCTGATGAGACTTGGGGAGAAATGTTCACAGCAAGTGAAGTTAAAAGTACATTTAAAAGTGTTATTTCATGAGGATTTTACATGCACTTTCCTGTAGAGAATGGTGGCTTGTTTTAAAAGTGCTGGTACTGGAAGTAATCACATCATGCATTTTAAAAACACAGCTTTTCTAATCTCAATTCTCTTCACTTTGTCATAAAGTTGTTACTTTTTTATCTCACCTGCAAAGATTGGTAATTATTGAAGGTCTAGCACTATATTACTCTCAGTCAGACGTCTGTAGCAGATAGGATTGTGTAAACTGCAACACCGCAATTTTGGAGGCTGTTGGTCCTGCCGGAGTTGCCTGATAAGAGCTAAATTATTTCTGACCCGTCTCTCAGTTGAAGCTCCATGGCAAAGTACAACCACTGTGAATTGGAAACACCAGAAATGGGAGGCTGAAAGTATGGAGTCCATAATTGGACTCTGGAGAAGTGAAGCAATTAACTGTGGGGAAATAAGGGGGTTGAAGAAATTTGCTGGAAAATCATCAGAGAGAATATGATTGGAGCGGAGATGAGGGGAGGAGAAGCTGCCTGCTGTGCACCGAGAGGAGCCTCTCTGCATGATTTGTACAATCCCACACAGGTGCTGCCTCCTTCTCGTGCTGCAATGCCCCCAAACACAACAAGACACATCGATACCTTCATAAACCTTATCAGGATTAAATCCACGCCTCTTCGCTGGTGTTTCCTGCTTTGTAGCAAACTGTGAAATAAACTTTTGAAATGTCACAAAAACTAGTGTTTTTCCTAGCAGCTGCATTGAGATGATTAATAAGGTTTCCTCGGCACAGCCGTGTCAGTAAACACGCCCACATGAAAAATGGAAATAGCCTTTCAGGAATTAATTAATATTGAGCACGTTATTGCTCACTTATGTCAGCTGATATTTGCAGTATGTTATGCTCTGTGGATGGAAAAAGAGATGTGTTTTATGATGATCTAATGTAAACACTAAAGGAGCCATAAACTAGGGAAGAACAACCCATTTAACACATCTCAGAGATGTGGTGAACAGATCATTCATAGCCTGCCTTTGCAGCAAACATCACTTTATCATTATGAATATGACAAATGCTTTTCATCTCTATACATTAAACACTTATTTTGTTGACAAAAGAAAACACCCAGTGCGAGTCGAATAACTTTTTCTGCAATATTAATCGTTTTTTTTTGAAGATTCAATCCTCTCTATTCACTCTTTTAAATATATTTCATATATGATGTATAGTTCATCTCACACAAGCCTGGACAGAAACCAGCTATTGACCTGGCATCAGTTTTTCTGTGATGTTACTATACCCAGAGGGCCTTTCCAGGGTCCTTGAGTCAAACATGTGGCTCAAACACACCAGCCATATAGATTGCCGCCTCTAAATATTTGATTACGCTTAAGCATGTTTTGTAAGCTGGTTTAGTCGTGCAATATCTTCATAAATCTTTAACGGACCACTCTGTGGCTCTGGCCGACTTCAGCCAATGAGAGCTGATGGCTCTAACGGACTGTGCAACCCTACACAGCCAGCGTAGGATGTCCCTTTAGAGATGGCGCAGCTTTTGAAGTGCACTAATGATAACGCCGCAAACAAAGCTCAACAAAGTGAGAACTGTTGGATCGGCAGGCCCTTGTTTGGACCCATTAAGAGGCTCGGTGTTTCATCCAAAGAGGAACGTATCGTTCCTCATCTCCGTACGGTTCATCAGCAGCCGAGTGGTGCATCTCTGCTGCAGCGCCTTTGGTTCTTATGTTGCTGTCAGTGAGAGAGCCTGCTTTTATTCAAAGCTGTGCAACCTCTCTCTCTCTGAGCTTGACCAAATCTCACTTCATCTCAGCTACTCAACTTTGAAGGTTAATGAAGTGCAGAGATTGACTTGTCCTGTTAGCACTGCTGGAGATTTTTGTGTTGAGGGGAAGGACTTTGGAGCCAATAAACCTGCAACGAAATCCTGAACTATCACCAGAAAAACAGAATAACACCACATGCCTGAATACAAGCGCTTTTTTCTAAAGAGCGGTGAGCCATCACATCAAAGCAATGGTGCAGCAAATTTAAACTTTGCCTGAGGAGCGTAAATAAACTCTGGAGCTCGATAGACCACCGTTGTTCTTGTTGTCCTCCTATTTGCACTAAGGCTATTATGCTGAAAACGTAATACACATGCAAGAAGCAAGGCCATGTCATGACAGTTTTTCATTGGAATTGTGTCTCACCAGTTAACACAATGATGGAAAGCATGGCGATTCTGAAAGATTACACCCTGGATTGCAAAAGTTTCTGATTTCAGCCCCCCATAACAGTTGTCGTGCGAAAAGCCCCTAAATTGCAATCTTTATTTTCCTCAATTTTAAAATGCCCTGTGGACTATAACCGTACTAGATAAAGCCCATGAATTTGTCCACTTGCAGCATTAAATCACATAGTTACCTCATATAGCCTCATTTTTGGCAAGCTGTATCTCAAGTTGCACTGTTTACAATGTGTCACCCAACGAAGAATCACGTGAAGTAAATTGTCAAATCAACGTAGCCTTGTAGTTGGTTACATCACTTAACCAATGAGGTTATGTGAAGTTTAGAAACGGAAGTAGGAGGAATTTAAATACTGATCTCTGTGATTTGCGTGAAAAGTAGATTGTGGGAGCCTACATGATGCTGAAGTGTTTAATCAATCTGAGGAAGATGTGGTGTCTCAACTTGAAGCTTTGTAATACAATTTACAGAGGAAATCTTTGTTAATGCTTTAGGTAAATAAAAAGATGACATTGCATTTCAGAAATCCAATAACCACACAAGTTAGATATGCTGAATTGCCGATATAGTCACACATTGCGGTATTGACATGAGCAGATGTTACTGTAGGGGCAATTTTAGCAAAGATTTGGTCACAATCACAAAATCTCATCAACATCCACTGCATAGAGTGGCCAGAACCTCAAGAAAAGAAAAGATTTCCGTGTGTTTTTGCAGTGTGTTATAAAGAAAACAATACAAGAAGATGGCCTGCTCCTGAAAAACATGTTTGCCACATTTAATATATATCAATTCAGTAGCAGTATGCTTTGTAAAATCTTTGCTATTAAACAGATCAAGAAAGAGAAATGAGCACTGGGCAGCGCTTCAGTCTGTGTGTCATCATCCATCAGTAGCAGCAGCTTTGTGGAAACTCGCCTACACACTTCTCACAGCTGCAAAACAAGTTGGGCAACCAGAGATTTGCCTTAAGTGCATGTTATCCACCTTAACACCAGAATGTTGCACCAGAATGTGGAAAAAGCTGCTGTCTGATCTTGATTATGTTCAAGTGTGATGCTTTTCTATTCTTAACTGTTTTCAGTTCACACACCTTAGATTTATTATGAGGTATTTTCTGGCTGCCCCTCGAGGTAGTTTTTTTAAGCAACATTTTCAGGCAGCAGACGTTTGTATTCTTCATTGTATTACTACTAATGCAATGGCTTGTTTGTGCAAAACTTGTTGTTCTCTGTAGATGTAGTTTCACTCCCGAAGGCCACGAGAACGATATCTGATGCTGATGGCCTCAAACACCTTCCACCGCAAAAGAGATGTTTTTGTCTCAGCTCTGTTTGTCACGTCTTTCATTATAGCTGATGACATTTTGTGACCCCGTATGCGTTTATCTTTTTAGATTAATCAAAAGGACACCATGTCGGGTCAAACCAATAATTGCATTCTTGTGTAGAAACAGTGTTGTGACCCGCAGTGATGGTACTAAAGGCCAAGATCCTGGGAAGACAAAAGCAGAACATGAATCAGTGTTTCTGGCGACGTTTCCTGAGGATGACATAAATGTCTGGCTGGAGCTGCCACTGGCTTTTACTCGCTCTCCTTAAAAAACAAAAATCATTTTGAAGACAAAGATGGAGAGAAATAACAAACTGGTCAGCAGGAGGCCATCTCCTGCCTAGAGCAAAGGACTGAACAGCCATATTACCGGGGGTCCTGGGAACTACAGCAGCACTCAGTCATTACTCTGCTCTCCCACAGAGGAGCGATGGGGGCTGGGATGGAGCAGAACCACACACAGGTCACAGGGGCTGTAACAAGAGCCAGATGTGCTGAGGGGACATGAAAATACATGGACAGGCACCTCTCTCAGCTTTTAAATAGGAGTATGCTCACATGTACGTACACGCACAGATACACACTCAGAATGTAGAGATATTTGAAGAATGTCGGGACCGAGATGGAAGGAAGTACTTTTTTGTTATGCTCATAGTTGGAATAATGGAACGTTGAAAGCAACTTGGGATCATCATGCATTTGCTCCATTCTTCTGTGAAGTGAAGTGTCTACTTTTAAATGTTTTATATACTAGGTCTATTGTGTGGCTTAAGTGCTTCAGTGTGAGAAAGTTGTTCTTTACTGAATATGAAGTCTTGGTAAAACTTTGATAACAAACCAGTATTGTTGAGCTGAATTGATTAGACAAAAAACGATTGCTTATTGGTTTCAGTAGCTTTTCAAGCAGAAATAATAATAAAAAAAAGAATTCTAGGGAATGAAAATCTTTATGTGGTTCCTGCTTCTTAAATTTGAGGATTCATTGTTTTTATTTGTCATGTATCATTAGCCGTTTTTACACAGAGAAGGTGGCACATTTGCTCCAATGTAAGGCCGGCAAATCGCCGCCTTCTCTTTGTAAACACGAAAATTCTTCCTTTTCCAAAAGCCGCCAATTGGCCGCCTCTGGGGTAGGCGTAAACATGTGACGTGACGTGAAGCACAAAGTTGGGCAGTGAACAGTAACAACGAGTTTGTCTTCAAAATAAGAGCTTTACATTGCACCCCATTGGAGTTTAGAACTGAGTTCTTAGCGGAAATTTTTGACATTTCATAGCCTCAATTGTCAGGCAGTCATTGGATAACTTTAAGGTCAGTCGATAAAATAATCATTAGTTGCAGCCCCAAAGAAAGCAGCCGCATTTTAGAGACCTCAAAAAGCACTTCATACATGCTAGTATTAAGCATCATCCTGTTGTTAATCAACTAATTAATAAAGGCAACGGACCAAAATGAAAGGTAGAAAAAGCATGTAAAACGTTGCTTTTAAAGTCCAGTGTGTTTGCCATTTGATCAAAATACAAAATAAAAGTTGGCTAATTTTTTTATGTCCTATTCAATTACTTTTTGAGAAGGGCCGGATTTAAAAAAAAAAAGAAAAAAGAAATTGAAAAATACACATTATTTATAATTTGAAGTAAGTTGTCTTAAACAGCCTGGGTTAACACTTTTTTAATGAAAATTGAAGTATTTTTGTGCTCGGCAACAGACAATGGGCTAATGAATGGGCCAATTAGCCTACTAACAAATGATCGAAGGGCCAAAATGAGGTTATTAAAGGGCTGCTTTTGGCCCACGGGTCGCCAGTTAAAAAGTTCTGCTGTAGAGTATGTTTAAAGGACCATACTCTAAGGTTAAAGAAGCAGGTGATGAATTTGATCCCTAGTCTAACATCATAAATCTGTGTGGGGGAAATAAACACATCACTTTAAGGGAAGGCAGCCAATCCACAGGCCCGTTAAACAACGCACTCATCTGTCTGCTCCAGTGAGCCAAGAGATAAGACTGTGGTTGTACTGGGCTGCTTCCAGGTGTGGATGTGTTATCACAGCATCCTTTCTGAATGAATTCACACAGGATTTATTTCGATTAAAGCATTCATCCTTCATGGTGTCTGATTAAATTCATACGAAGCTCTTCAGCTCTGACAGATATTCCTCTGTTTAACTGTTCGATTGCTGGCAGCTGAAGCGAGCCACTTTGTTCAGAGGTAACTGATCTGTTGTGTTTTGGCTTGTATCTCATGTCACGGAGCACATAATGAGAATGGGATGCTCCTGTCTAACCAGGCCCCCCTCCTCATGTGGTCCACACACAGACACACACAGACGCACACGCACACGCACACGCACACACGCACACACACACACACACACACACACACACACACACACACACACACACACACACCTC
>OMLP01044789.1:71671-82590 GCA_900302685.1 Spondyliosoma cantharus
CAGCATCAATGCCCTGCAGAGTCAGATCATTGGTCTATGGTACAGATCATCTTCTCTATGCATAAGTCTTTAGGCTCTGAGATGACTGATAAACAGTATGACAGTAACCAGAGCCTTGAATCTGAGCCAACACACACACACACACACACACACACACACGCACACGCACACGCACACACACACACACACACACACACACACACACACACACACACACACACACACACACGTTGACCTGGAGGCGGAGCGGTCGTTTGCTGTGCAATTTGAAAAGGGTAAGGGCTTTGATCTGATAAGCCTTTGTACAATGAAAACAATGAGGTGAACGTTTTAAAGCCTGTAACTATCCTAATGGAGGAGGCAGTGTGGGAGGAATGCAGCATTTGGGTGGAGCCTTTTCTTTTATGATGGCTGCAAGTGTTTTTTTTTCTTCTTTCTTCTTTGTAACAGGAGTCCTGCTAAGTTTTAACTGATCTGCAGTTTTCAGCTGTTCTGTTGTGCTGCATTGTAGCAAAGATGCTGGATTTAGATTTCAGATCAGGTGTCGTTATCACCTATAGAGTAAGTTTAGCTACACTGGGACAGCCTGGGGTGGAAATACAGGTTTCTAATTTGAGAGGCTGTTGCTAACCATGAGGATCAGATTTACACTTTGAGACATTTATGTTCACTTGTTGTGATGATGTGGTTTAAAAATTTTGTGCATCTCTGTTTCTAAATGAGATTTGAGGAACATCTTGTTTCTCTCGTTAGCTGCAGCTTTTCTTCTTCAGCCTGAATGACCTCAAGATGTCGATACAGTTGCTTTTATTTGCATGATTAGTCCGCCTTGGAAGGAAAATCTTGTCAGAATATTGTTTGGCACAAAGCGACTGATGAAAATAGCAAGCAAACAAACACCCCTCTCTCTCTCTCTCTGTCTCATGTGTTTTGTTGCACCTTAAATTAATTTTCTGAGCTTTTTAGCACTTCAAATCATGCAGCAGGCTGTTTCCTCCTCACAGCGCTGCACTCCGAGTAGATGCTTATTTGTTTTTGAATGTTTCCAGTAATGTTTTGGTAACCTGCCAACTTGGCAGAAATGGTTCCTAAATGCGCTAGAGGTACAGCTTTCTTTTTTTTCTCTCACCTTTTTAAAGAAGGGAGTTTTTGTTCTGCCAGGATGTTATATCATCTGTTTTTCTGATGTGACAGCCTCATCAGGTCTCTGTGTTCCTCAGTTTCTGAGGAAGTCCTTAAAGTTTAAGGTTAAAAATGCAGATTTGAGTGACGGCAACTCTGAAACACAGGATTTCTTTCTGGGTCATCTCTCCATGTTACAAAGGAAGTGTCACGCTGTGTACAGTATCAGCTGTTTGCGTGTGTGTGTGCGTTCTGGTGTTCATGAATATTTTATTGCTGATGTAAGCTATGCATCAATGAGTCGCAGTCCTCCCTACATCCCCCTACCTCATCAGATGTTTGTGAAATTGAATCCCTGATGCCTGCTATTGAACCCGGAGCTCATCTTCTTTATTGTGAGTGATGATTTTGCTGACTGAAGCCATGCTGACTGAATTGGATGCCTTATACAGTTGGTTCTGTAACTGTGGGGGTTTGTTGGATGGAGATTCATACAGTATACAAACGGTAGCTGTTGGCCACTGGCAGGAACACAGTGCAGTTACTGTTCTTTGGTAAGGCTGAGAATAATGTTCAAGGCATTATCTTTTGCGATGTCAAGGCAGTGTTTTTTTCTGATACAAATGTATTTTCATTTTCATTACTGATTAATCTGTTTTTATTTTATTGTATTTTTACAATCTATTAAATAATAAACATATGATAGTGAAAATGGCCTTCTATGACTGCCAGTCAAAACCTAAAAACATTCAATATCCCTTGATGAAAAATAAAACCAACACACTTTCACATTTGGGGAACTGGAAGCAGTGAATTTCACTAAAATGTATTTTTTTAGAAATGGTTAACTATAAGTTTCCTTTCAAAAGACTTATTGATTAATTGACTGTTTCTTTACATGTAAAATGACACTATGACAATAAACTGGGTCCCACTGCTATGCATTATATCACACAAAACACCAGGGTTGCAAATTGAAACTGATCAGAATGGTGTCCCTTCATGCCAGTGAGTAGGATGAATTACACCAGTGAAGTGTAGTAATGGTATCAGTTTTAGTCCCAATTTGCTTGGACAATTAATTTAGACAGCAGAAATGTAACATAATGTAATGACATTATTACCACACAATCACACTGACATGTGATCAGTCATTGCCTTGCACTCATTTAGTATGTAAGAGTGCTTTCAGAGGCTCTCTAACTCCTTCAACTGTGTGTGATTTCAATGAATTATGAACATGCATATGTTTAGAAATGAGAACCCTTTTACATTTCAGACTTTTACAATCTGCTCCCATTTGTCAGGAAATGCTGGCTTTATTGCTTCAGTTTAAACTGTAGCGGAGTCCATGCATCATCATGTTATTACATACTGAACACGTACTGGAGCTGATGTCAAACTGGGCTCTCACAGCCCCTAATTGCCCAGATTCTTCCTGTCATATTCACCACGATACGCAGGAAACCAACTACACAGGAAAAAATGAAGAGGTTGTTTTGTGAGAAGTGTCCATCTGGTTGGATCTGTTTCCCTGGAGGTTGCCTCGGCTCGGGGAATGTTACCAATGTTTTGGACAGGATACTGTGGTGGCTATAGTTGGTGAGCCTCAGTGACTCGTTCTCATTCCCAGCGATGCAGTCCGGACGACTTTGGCTCTCGGTCCCCTCGGTGGAGATACTCGCAGGTTTCCTTGGGAGTCTAGTGCTGCCGTTCCTTGACTTCCATTCCACAAAGTAAACCAGGAGAGCTGCAATTATGTGCGTCGGAAAAAGCTGAGTCCTGTGCTGAGCGAGGCTCTTCCCAACAAGTGGGTTCAGTGTTTAGTCCACAGAAAACAGCCTCCCACTGCTTCCCAGACCTATAATACTAGCTGTTTATGAAAGAATCTCTCTATCCCCCACTGTCTCCCCCCACATACACACAACGCAGCCTGGAACCGTTTATTATCCTTATTTTGGCACCAGGTCGGCTTGTACCTCTATTTTGGGACTGTACTTCTTTTTTCTTGCTGTTCCAGCTTCCAGTAACCCCATAGGCTGGTGTGATTTGTTCCTTTGGGTTACAGGAAACTGGCATTGTTTTATGCACAGTCACAATTACACACCAGGAGAGAAATGAATGGGAAACTTACAGTGCCTTTGTTTAGTCCACTACAGTAATAGAAACATTATAATTATCTCAAGATGGATATAACAAATGATCAGATGTGATTATGAATATCTATATGTCGTCCCATAAATGACACGTTGAAGAGACAGTTTAACAATCTTTTATGTAACAGAGTATAATGTTGATGCCACTGTCGGGCTCTAGGAAATGGTTGCGGCCAGCCTTCCTGTCATTGTCCCTGCCATCGTGCAACAGCGTGGTTTGGACGGTCAGAGTGCTGAGTCCAGCATTTGTGGTGGTCAGCTGGTCACGGTCTGGAGTGTTTGGAGCTTCAGACCAAACTGGACACTTGAAGAGAAAGGAATGTTCCCGTCTGTGGAGTAGTGTGACCTGAAATGCCATCATAGGCACAGGCACACAATCCCATATACACCTATTGAGGACAAAGAATGGGAAAAAAGTTTGTGTCAACATCACAAAGGTTCCAATGAGTGAACTGCCAGTCAGTTTGGTGACCAAATATGTGTTTTTAGTTTTCTCGTGTGTAGGTGGATACATATGTGTCACTATGGGCATTAGTAGAACATCACTTAAGTACATTTCAGGGAAAAATATTGTGCTTTTTTTTACTCAACTACGTCTGGCAGCTATGGTTACTAGTAACTTTGCATTCACTTTATGTCAGATTCAACAGATTTGAAGGGTAGGCTTGTTATGGTGTAGCCTATAGTGTAGCTCTCGCATGTTTGTAGGATGCTTTCACTTTCTGTTATGTCCACTAAAATGTACAGTATTGTAATCTAGCGGTTTATTATGACACAATGTTGTGATGTCATTTACACAGTGGGGGCAGTTGAGTTTGAGATTTTGATTTGAGTTTTATTTGTGCGTTACTATGACGACACTGTGACAATCAAAACTCCCTCTGGGAAAAAATAAAGTGTCCATGGGATGAATTGATGGTGCTGTCAGGTCACGGCCGGTACCCAGTCATTGTGTTTTGTGTGGCTCTGTTGTTTTCACTCTGGCCCGTTGTGAGTGAGATTGAGGAGGAGGTGGGGATGGAGAAATACTCTATCTGCGTTCTCGGAGCGCATCCTGTTTCTGTGAGGACCAATCCAGCGATGCAGTTGTCTCTGCCATACCATGCTGTTTCATGGCTAGCCATCTTTTCCCAGTATCCCATTTTGAGAGTGTGCCAAACACACTTGAGGCTTTTCTTCACTGTGTTATTGGGAGTCGTTCTGTCCTTCCAACTTTTGTACGACACAATATCTAACAGCCAGACTTTGGTTATTGAAGAAAAGAACATGAGCATGGAGGATGGTTGAAGCTGCAGTTTAGTATACTTGTCAGGTGGGAGTGTGTTGTATAGGGGAGCTTCATAACTCACACTGTGACAACAGCATCCAAACAGTGTTGTGATAACGAAACAGCTGGGCCAATGAACATCTGTGCATTTTAATTGATCAAATCAGGTCAAGCACAGAGCTGCCCTCCAAACAGTAAAAACTCATTATCACTTTTATCAGAACTTCAATCTCCCCAAAAGCACCTGGCTCCAAGATTTTTGGATTGAAAGACACACCAACAAGACACAGCTCAGTTCAGAGGTGCCCACTTCATCTTGAAAGGGCCTGTGGTCCAACACGAGAATTGGCCCATTGAGCTAGATGGATACCGAGCTCTTAATTCCTTTTTTGGCAATTCATCTTGCACGCACAGCTCTCTCACCACTCCGCGTTATGTTATGTAAACTGTATTGATGTAGGACTTGTTGATGACTTCTCCCGTCCCAGGATAACATATTATATGCAAGGCACTACACTGTCTATACACTTTTCACTGTCTGGTGCGGGCGTCTGATTGATATCAGTTCTGTGCAGGACCCAGCGTAGCTTTATTTGACAGGGAGCTGAAATAAAGGCAGCCATGTCATATGAGTGTAATGTTCCTTGACAAGGCAGTGACTGCTTTTCATTCCCATAATGTAGATGAGACCCGAGTTGTTTTGCTCCGCGCTGCTGTTTACTATGAATAATTCTATGTTGTAACTGCATTCAATATCAACCCCCGATTGCTGAATTATTTGGTTGGAAGAGCTCATTTGTTCATGCTGCCCAGGGAATGGAAATTATGAATAATTTTTGTTGATCGACATTCACCCACATAAATGAACGCATCAATTTCAGATCGGGGGATCTAAGTGTTTCAGCGTGTGCGGTGGCGGTGGCAGCGGCTGCAGCTGGACTCAATTCTTGTGTAACTTCTTAGTTGATTTGCTTTCATGAGATTAAAGAATGAAGGCAAAATAAACTGTGATGACCCATTGAAAGCCCATTTCACTCAGACTCTGCTTTCAGCTAATTTCAGTTTTACTTAATTGCTGTTGACAGTATTTTCACTCGGCTTCATTGTAAGTAAAGGAGCACCATGCTGATTAACGTTTGCTCATTATTCTCAGGGCATTAGTTGCGTAATACACCACGCAGCCATGATTCGAGCTGCAAGGACACACTGCACCTTATGTTTCATTAACTTGATTTAATTAAAGCCTCCATTTTGTAAATAGTAACTCAAAGATTCCCTTGGGAGTGAACAAAACTTTCTGTTTTACATTGAGTGTCCCTCACAAAATATGTTGTTGTGTGTACCCTTGAGGTCTAACAAACATGCTGAATGCATTTTGGTCTCTCAAAAACCTATGCTACGAAAACATCAATAGAATATTGTGGCGGGACCCATAAAGTGTAAACCCACTCTTATATTGCCCATTGGGTTGTGGAATGCTGTTCTGGAGCCTACAGTTTGCCATTATTTAGATAAGAGAGTGGACCTGGGGACAGTGGAGATTGAATATGACTGAGAACCTGAGGGCACCTCACAGCAGCGACTTCTCAGTCACAAGGAAACCACACATTAAAATATACCTTGCTTTATTGTCTATTTTACTCTAAACTAGAACCCATTTGCAAAATCAACATTATGCTGCATTCAGGAATATTTAACATTATTGATTCAAACCATAAAATCATTTGGAAACTGTTTACGGAGGTAATAAATCAAGTAAGATGAGGGGTAATTTTCTCAGAAGCTTGAATACAATCAAATTTCTTTTTGAAACCAGGTGAATTACCCCCTGCTGTCCACTAGAAAGAATGTAGGTTTAAGGCACTTCTGTGTGGGCTTGCCCCTTTAGACTTAGAAGTTGAGTTCCTATTTTACACATTTAGTGTGACCCACATGTAAAGATTTGTACTACTTTCCAAAAATCCCAACATCCTTCCTGCACTGAACTTTTAAAACTCTTTTGTCAGCTTTTTTCTGTCGCTACTAAACTGACACACTAGTATTGTGTTAGACAGTGAAAATGGGGAAGCATAAACCAGCATCAACCTGTTTAGTTACATTTGAGATCACATTGTCTTCAACAGCCATTATTCTTTTAAAGGTCTTGGTGCCTAAAAAGAGATTCTACAAACTCTTTATCAGATCCAGAGCAGCCAGCCATTATGTGCTAGATAAGACCTGCATGTAACAGGCTTTTCCTGTAACGCCTACCTCAAAGATGACAGAGATATTCAGGGAAATGATCCTTTACTAACAGGATGCCCTTTTATTTCCTTCTAACAGATAAATATCGAAAGTGTTTTTAGAAATCTCAGTCCGTGGTGGTTTCCTGGTAATGTTCACAGTTGTGATTCAGTTCATCTCTGGGGAACTTCGAAGCTGTAATCTCTACGAGGTAGCTGGTAAACGGGTGTGCCCATAATGTGCGTTTACGCACCCTAATGAGCTGTTTAACTGTGCAGACTCCCCTCCCCTCTCAAAAAGCCACTTATTAGGGAGTTCTGTAGAAAAATCTTTTCAATTCACAAATTTTTTCTGTTCGGTTATTTTAGTCACAGGATAATTTTTTGGCAACATCCATTTCTCACTTATTGCTGCACGTTTATCTGTGTGTATTGGTATGATCTGAGCAGGATGAGGAGAAAAAGTGTGTGCGTTTGTGTGTCTAGTGGCCTATAAGGCACCAGTTACTCATTATTGGATCAAATTGACCATTAAGTCTGGAGAGGAAGCAGCTAGAGGATTTTGTCCAAATTAAGAGCTTGGCGATAACATTATAGAAGCAGAAAGCTCCAGCTTGTAGTCTTCCCTCGAGCAAGACAATGGCAGCACAGATAAGTAATGACTGATGAGACAGTCGGCCATTTCAGCCAGAAAGACGTGCTCCACAATTTTTCCATTATCAGCCAAGTAGAGGTGCGTGTATGCATTCTTTAACACATCTACATCAGTTTTGTCTGGTTTGGGTCATGTTTTGAAAAGGCTTGTGATGCTGTAAAAGAACACAGAATATAAGTAGTTTGTTTTGCCTTTCTGAGGATAATCTCTTGCATAAATCACCAGTTTTATGGTAAAATGTTTTCAATTTCTGACTCAACCAAATACTTTATCACAATCTCTCGTCTCTTACAACATACCACATTGTCAAAACTGAACCTCAACTGATCTCCATGGAAACAACAGTAACAAACAATCTTGGAGGACTTCCCCTCTTCCATCTGTGCGGCGGATCTTGTTTTGTGATCCATCTTTCTTTCACCCCACTTCACCTACAGTGAAGAGAGGAGGAGTACAATGAGTCAGAGGCTTTTTGTAGAGTGAGGGGGATCACAGGCTGTAATGTACTGTAGCCTCGGGCACTGGCAGCAGCGGGACAAGGTGGTGGCTCAATTTCATGTTAGCGGTGTGCCACAGGACACATTGAAAGAACCAAAGCGGCAATTAGGAGAAAGAGTAGGGACGTTCCTAATTACTAATTGTCCTAATGATTAAACAGACGTTTAAACTTATTGACAAGTGACTTGTCTAAAAGTGAGAAAACACAAAAACTGAACACAATTTGATTTAGAAAATTAAACAATATTTGGGAAAATATTGCTTATATTACATCTTTGACGCAACAGCTAACTGGCATTGTTATCATGTGTAATGGTTCCTTGTTTTTTATTTTTTTTTATAAAGACCTGATATTTCAGTGCACATTAATTGTGTACATTAATAAGATAACGTGTCTTGCCTACTGGTATTTCTGATACTGATTAGTAAGGAAAGCAATGTTTAATTAATACTCCTCAGAATGAGGTTTTTGATATGCGGAATTGCTAAAATGTGCAAAGTCGACAGGTAAAAACTATCTTGATCCCTTTGATCTTTCTTTTTATTTAACAAAAATGCCAAAAATAATTCAAGTGTTTCTTTTTTATCTTTACTGAAACCACTTTTCATTAAAAAGGGAAAGTCCTTCACCTGCAAGTGCAGAGGCAGGATGTCCTTTTTCTGCTGCCACTGCTGTGCACCTTAGGGAGACCCTCGTGACAGTCCATTAAATTGAAGTGCAGAAGGGTTGGCTACCTGTGGTGGGGGCAGAGACAAAAGTGCCCATTCCTCTGTGGAGGGAGAGGGCAGTTAATGGAAATGTCTTTAGATGGAGAGTTGTTAGGTAAATTGAGAGAGTGCAGCTTCCTCAAATGGCCCCTGCGGTCCTTCATTTGGGGTCGGAGGAACTTGTTTGGTATTTCTGTCCAGCAGCAGTGCTCTATCAGTGCTCTGAGAGAAAAGAGGAGAGATAAAATTAGACGCCAGAGTTAAATCTTATTAGCCCCTGTCCCACTGGCAGTCACCTTTTGCACCATCTTCATTTTGTGCGAGTGTGTCAGGAGAGAGATATGGTGAAGAAAATGCAACAGGTTATTAATGAGATGTTAGTTCTGAAATAAAGACGCTCTGGTTCACACATCCTTGCACTCTTTCCATTTACAGTCCTTCAACAGTTTGAATGTTAATTTCATAGAGAATCTTCAATATCGGATTTCAGACTCACCATGAAGGACATTAACCCTGTGTACACTTTGTGAACTTACCTTGAAAATCTCTGTCACTGTGCTTGACACCACTCAAGGTATCCATTTTTAAAATGAAAAAACAAAAATCAAGTGATAAGGCCCCCAAATTTCAGCCTCATCATTTAAGCATTTGGAGACTCAGCGCTGTATTAATATCGCTGCTCATGGTTATTCATCAGTGCACATTAATTCTGTCCAGCCCAGGATTTTATGCATCGTGCTCTCATGTCTACTTATATAATGACGTTTTATTCCAGCAGTCCTGGCAGGGGGGCCCTTGGGGCTGAGAGGCAAACTACCTTAGTTGAAATGCCAATGACTTCACGGTAAATCATCTCTGTCTCCTTCATCACTGTCACTCTTAACTTCTTCCTACGTGGAGCAAAAAACAACTTCAAGGCAAACCCAATCCTTGGATATAATATGCTCATTAAATATGTGTTTTCCAGGAGTTGTTTTTTTAATTTAAGCATCAACATCCAACACTTAAAAGGTGTTTGTCTAAAATTCCTTGAAAATGTCATTGAACAAACTGATTACTGTGCATCATAATATGAAAATGTTAATGAATTTGAAAAAAAAGGAACATATATATGTGAGTTGTTTGCCATGCTAGTTTATTTGTAAATATTAACACTCTGAAACCTCATATGAAACATTTGATATAATGACACATAGGAAATGACTGCTAATATTCCGTAAAAACAGTAATACCACAATTTGTTAATTTAAACTTTTATGTATTAAACAATCAATATATAATATTTTGGGTACATTTGTTTCCTTTAGACAGAGCTAGGCTAGCTGTCTCCCCATTTCAGTCTTTGTGCTAAACTAAGATAACTGGATACAATGATATGATTATCTTTTAAAGAGTAATGGATTAGTTATTGTTATATGAGGCCAACTACCATTTTGGCTTCAGCAATGAAGGTTGTGGTAACCTGGATATTCAAAGTACAACTTTGTTTAAAGTGCACACTGGGAATCTTTTGACAGCAGATTGTGATGTTATTTAGTATTTATCTTAGCTGGTACAACATTGACATTGACTCTGTGTCTTCAAGTTAATAAGTGGTAAAAATCTCATGGGGTCTGCCAGCATTGTTTCAAATAGAAGTAGGAACGTCGGTCAACATTAAAGCTACACCAGTGTTACAAACAAGTAAACATCATTTCCCTGAAATCATGCAAGCGCCCTTTTGCCAGCAATTAACATTTAATAAAATATGACAGATGGTGTAGCAGAACTGTCCTCCTCACCCCACCTCATATCAAACACACTATAGCCCCATTCACACGGCCTTTTTACATGCTGACACAGTGGCACAGTGGTTAACACTCTTTCCTCACAACAAGAAGGTCCTGGGTTCAGGGGCAGGGCCCCTCTGTCCTCTGTGACCAAAGGCACTGGCCAAGATCTGGAGTTGGTACCCGGGTGTGAGGGTTAACCTGTGCCCACTGCTCCCTTGCGATGAGTTAAATGCAGAGTACCAGTTTCACTACATGTACATGTTACAGTTATCCAGAGAAAGATGTAGAAAAAAATAAAAGTAAGATTTTAAGAAGTATATCTTTTTTTCTTATGTTGGTCAGTTTTGCCTTACTGGTTAATACATATCCAACGCACAGATTAGATTTAGCATTCCCTCAAGGTGTCAAAAGCAATTATACCGTTTGCTCTCCTGAGATAGAATTGCCTCCCTCGTGATAAAATCCTGCTTCCTCTCTGTCCCTATTCAATTTCTTCCATCTCATTCAAACTGAATCTCA
>OMLP01044789.1:82699-109235 GCA_900302685.1 Spondyliosoma cantharus
TGAATTCCTCCACTAATGAGGATGAGCTCATCAAGGCAGCTGCATTAGTGTTGACGATGTGTTTGGAGAGATTATCTCTGAACTGTTAATATGACTCTAATAGGGGCAACCTTTTTTTCCAGCATACTGAACATGTAAAGTTGTTTCTGCAACCAACAGCATCACTGATCAATCTCTCTGTGATTAGAGATTCATCACGTTTCAATTGATTTGCAAAGAACAAATATACCAGCTGCTTTTAACTCTGTGAAGAATTTCACAAATGTAAAATGGTATTTCAGATTAGATAATTTTCATCAACATGTTTAACAACAACTTTTTCTTTTAAAAAAGGCGATTTTCTCCCTATATGAACACTCAGCGTTATTTGAACTGCGGCTGTTGATGGTAGTGTCCTCTGTAGTAATGGTGATATGCAGTGTTGAACACTAAGGTAGAGGAGGTGTGACTGCCAAGCTAAGTTGTCCGGGGTCTGTTTGTAGGGAAGTGCAATATCCTATTGAGTGTGATGCTCAAGCCCAGAGTGTGAAGTTTTCTAGTCAGTTTGCACCAATCAGCCAACTGATGTAGGTCTGTGAATATTGAGTGTAGGACACTGGATATGACATCCTCTGTGGCTCTGTTGGGTGAAGGTCCATGTTTGCTGAGATGTTGCACCAACTCCCTTTTGAAGACCACATGATTTAGATGTTCTGTTATTCTCTGAACAGTTTATGCCTTAAGACTTAGTTTCTGAAGAGTACTGTATTGATTTAGCAGTGTTGTTTTTCAAAATGTGCAGAAGCACTGCAGCAGCATGGGAGGTAATTAAAGAAAAATGAATTAAACAGAGTTTGAAATATTAATGAAAGCAATATGTTACTTGGAGAGTAATGACCAATGTTGCAGCTCCACCAGTGCCATCATAATTAAGTAAAGTAACACTCAGAGAAAGGCCAGCTGTAGCACAACCATAGGGTGGAAAAAAACTCAGGTTTACCTTTTCTGTTTCCAGTGAAAATTGTTGCCTGTTGTGATAAATTCCCTTTTCAAAGTCACCTGACCCATTAGACATCCGTCAAATGGAATATGATACCTGAGTAATTGATTCTTCCATGTGGGATGAACATGGTGTCACTTATTTTTGAAGAAGCAAGTAAGTGATGGCTGTCTTTCCTTCTAAAGGAAACACTGAAGGCACATCAGTTATATTTTAGATGATTTATGGCCATGGCTAATTAAAAACAATTTGAGTGCATTTGTCTCAAAGTGAATAAACACTAAGATCAAGACTATGTAAACCTTTCTAGCGGCTTGTTATGTTGAAGCAAAGTAACTAAAAATGATTCAAGTCTGACCCATGCAGAGAAACACCTGACACGAGCTTTAACACACCAGACTTTTTTCTCTGAGCTGTGCAAGAGATTGAGGGGAGTAAACTGATGTTATTTTGACATGCTGAAGAGTCCCCCGCTGGTCACAGTTGCCTCTTGTCTAAAGTAGCATGTCTCTGCTCTGAGAGGTTATTCTGAAAAACACCTCTTGGATTGAGATCAGAAAGACTCAGTCAGAAACCCTTTCACTGCAGCACCTGCTGATGTAGCTCTGCTCGGGATGGACCAATTCTTTGAGATGATGCCTGACCCCCACCTGAGGCTAAAGTTCACATCTCACACAGTTCTGGTCTGGTAGAGGACTGAGAGATCTCAATTGTAGGCCTGCTGGTCATCCCTATTCTTTCATTTTACAATCAGTATGTTTTTTCTTAAGTCAAAGACGGATATGTAAGGAATAGAACATTGGACATTAAATAGTTAAAGGGGGGATATCCATAAACATTACTGAATGTCCATGACCTGTCTAATCGGGTCACCACCCTGTTTTCTGTGTGAAACAATAGATCCGATTGCGTGGGCACTTCTCAAATGTATCGACTATTCTATAATTTATTGTTATAGCCCGTGTGAAATGCACAACTGGGGCTGTGGTGTTGTAAAGCCTACGCAGCTGTGTATGTATGCAGTCTTATGGGACTTTACCCTTGCAGAACCATAAGGACCTCGCAGTGAAGAGTTAGTCATCTGAGGACAGCTCTCATCGACCCATGAGCTAACAGCCCTGCAGCAGGTCTGCCATGACGCTGTAAACTTATTTTATATGCTCATCCACTCCATAAAGTTGAGGTGTGCTGCAGTGGGCAAGATGTTGTGCAAATGCAGAGACCCAAGGATGATGGAGCATACAATAAGTTCATGTTTATTTATTTTTATTAGTAATTAAATCATAAAAAAAAAATAATGGCCATCTCTTCGCCATATAATATTCATTGTTATAACACTGTGGCCTCAGAGGTTCACCATAAAGATCAGCAGCAAGAGTCAGTGTTTTATTTGATAACATGAGTCTATTTAATATTTATCTTAGTCTTGGTACAACATTGACATTTACTCTGTATCCACAAGTTAATAAGTAGTAAAAATGTCATGGGGTTTGCCAGCGTTGCATCACATCACAGTAGGAACGTCTGTCAACATTGAAGCCTCGCCAGTGTTGCCAACAAGTAAACATCATGTTTCCCTGAAATTACGCAAGCACCCTTTTTACCAACAATTAACAACATTTAATCAAATACGACAGATAGTTAGCAGATGCGTGTCCTTCACCCCACCTCATGTCAACTGGCTATTCAAGGCGGGAATCTTGCAGCATTTTTCTGCCTCGGCTTCTGTATGAAGGTTTCACAGGCGAAATGGGGGCACAGTTTCTTCCCCCTCTGATCCACCAGTGGAGGAGGTAGTAACAGAGATACGAGTCAAATGATGAGTCAAAACGATTAATTGATGACCAAAATGATCGACAATGATCGACTCTGGAGTCCCTATTCATTAAAAAATAGATAATTTTCTGGTATTTCTCTCAATGCAGTCATGGGCAAGGTCGAGAGGAACAGGGCAAGGTGGAACTGAAGGAGTTCTGCCTGAAGAGAGAGGTCCCAGGGTTTTGTAGTCTTTCTACAGTCTCAACCTGAGGGGCAAGGTTATTTGATTGGGGAGCCATGATTGCACAGAAATTATGACTGGGTGACTGATAGCAAGGTTGCAGAATTGTGAAAGCTAATCATCTGCAAAGAGCTGAGCACAAAAGCACTTGATTTTAAGCAGACACATTTTATTATCTTAGCTCATCGGCAAGATCGTAGAAGGGTTTAGACTGAAGGAGATAATCTTGTCAACTAAAGGACACAAACTGAGTTATTGGTTATTAAAAAGGTGAAAAATCCTACAGGTTTGGAACTTTTTCTGATAAAGCCATGACAATTACATGATCCCCAGATGAGAAAAAATGTGGCTTATGTGCACAGTAACCCTCAGGCAGCGATAAAACTGTACTGTATGCTATTGAGGCGTGAACTCAGGCTCCTGAATGGTCGCTCTAATCACAATGTCAACTTCTTGCTTCCCCTCCATCCTGCAGATATTGAAGTCTGTGCGGTACTTCCTAACCCAAACGCCTCGTATTTCACCATGCCATTTTAATCCACTTGTTTTCGTCAACACCATTAAATGAACTAATCTGACTTCTTTAGAACAATGGAGGTAAACGGTGGACTGTGCCAAGAATCATAATCTGTATTTACTGTATAAACACATTCAAGGAATGTGGCCGGCAGCTTGTTGAGAACGGACGGTGTGTGTTGATAAATAAGGAAGCTTGAGTTTGCCTTATAAGGCTTCACAAATTTAGTAGTTTATTCCTGATTCATTCTGAAACATTTGCAGTACTCGCCAGCACTTCACCTTAATTTTTTGTATATATTTCTGCAGTGCAAAGGCTACCAAAACTGTTGATTTAGCTTATGGTTCTTATCAAGCACATGCATGACAACGATGCCAAATAAAACTAAAGGTTAATGAGCAAGGAGAGTCATAATGACTGCTGCAGGACAAATAATGAAAGGGGGAGAACAATGAGTAGAGAGCATGAAATTACTAAAGCGTAGTTTGGCAGAAAGGCAGACCAGCTGTGCAAACCCATTTTCAGGTGTGTGGGGGCAGCTCCGTCGGCTCTGTCCTGCTTTAAAAGACACTGTTGGTTATGTCCAGCTGCCACTGTGGCGCTCCATGCCCCCGTCCTACCCATTCACAACACTGAGTAATTAGACTCCAGGCTCATTATATAAACAAGTTACTGGACTATTTTAGGCCCAAGTCTCATTTTCCCAATTTATCTGAACCCGATGATGCACAGACAAAATATGGTAATGCTCTGTGTCCCGATGCCCCTAAATCAAATGCAGCTAAACGTCTAAACTGAGAGGAAATGATTCATGATTGATGTGTCCGTAGTGAAACTGCAATAATGGACTCACCTCATGCAGAATTACCAAAATCCACAGGCTTTGTTTTTGACATTCACGGCTCCATGGAAACAGTTTCATATCGTGTTACTGCAGCCCTCAAACCTATTTCCCACTTTGTCTCCAGACATTGTTTGGCTCTTTGTAAAACATAATTGTGTCAACAGTCACAGGAGATGAGACACCAGACCTTTTTGATAAATGCTTTCCCACAAGGTAAATTTGGCAGGCGGGAAGGGAGCAAACATGCAAACAAACCAGCAGACAGTAATTTTCCACTGTCTGTCACCATGCATTTTAATGAGGTTGATGGATTAATGCCTCAGTTTGGTAATAGGCCACTTGGAGTGCACCAGTTAAGCCTGTTGTGCTCTATCAGTGCCCGGCTTATCACATCAGTAATGGTCATTCAAAGTCTGGGTCCGTCTTTTTCCACATAATTTTTCCATCTAAATGTCTTTGTCGCAAATGGACCTTTTTTCCAAATGGAAAGCAGTTAAAGTACCCCATAGAAACAACATGGTCCAGAGATTAAATGGTGGAATACAAACTCTAAAATGTTGTTACTGATTGCCAGATGATTATTTAGTGGCAGGAAAGACATTTAGCTGGACTGGAATGGACTTAATTTTGTTAAGTCAAGTGAGCGTGTGGGTGTGTGAATATGTTTGAAACAGTTGAGCGGTTTTTAGTGTGAGATGACCTGTGTCCCTGTATATATGTATACATTCATGCATATGTACAAGCAGGGGTAACATTGGGATTTGTTATGTGGTGGGGCTCAACAGCCAATGGGACTGTTGGATAAAAAACAAAATGTAAATAGTCTTCAACAAATGTGATTTTAGTCAAAGCAATGTCAAAGAGAAAAAAGGAAGGCGAAAACAAAACGTTTTTTGTGCAAGAGTCTGTCTTGTAAGAAATCTATGTCCAGGCCTCGACAGATTGCTTGTGCTTGTTACAAGTGTCCATACAAACTCTGCTCAAGTCCTTTTTCTCTATCAAGATGTGTAGAAATTAGTCTGCCTCGAAGTTTTAGGAAGTAATCATGTACTGTTTGACATTTTCCAAATAAATGAGAACCCTTGATAACTGATGTTGCTGTACATCATCAATATGTAATACACAGTTATTTTTCCAATAAGTTTAAGATGGTGATTTCCTACATTACCCAGCATTACTGCTGACAACCTCCAGATGGTTGTGAGCTTATCAGATGGCTGAACTTTGAAGCGAAGATGCGATTAACAGAGAGAAGCGTTGACCAGTTGACAAAAAGTAAAAGTGGCACTGTTAAGGAAAAGACCAGCATGTGGTGTGGCTGCTTTACAATGTGTTGATGCTACGGCTCTTGGACATAATGAGGTCTGTGTCTTCTGCTGTGATTTTGCACAATCTAACTCCTCACAGAAATTATGTGTTTGGAAAAGTCGTTGCTCTTTTATTCGAATTTCCTGACACCAAAACCGGAGGTTTATTTTCCTTTGTTAAAACAAATCAATCAAGCTGCTTCATTGCTTCCCTGGATACTGACATTATGTTGTCTGTGGGACATCATCTCTAATAGAAAACACCATGTAACACACATCAACAAAATGGGCCCGAAAATGCGAGACGAATCACAAATAGCTTCTTTTTTGCCTCTGAAAACACTGGCTGAATGGATGGGTCAACCATCAGGGCTTTGTTTAGAAGTATAACTTTTCATCTGTGATAGTGTTATTTAGAGCCACTTAATGGACCCTGCCACTCTCCACCCATGTCTTTGATCAGTGTCCCACCTCCCAGACTCTTATCTGAGCGAACACAATGGACCCACTACCTGCTCTTATTCAGGGAAGAGACCAGCGGCTCAGTTAATGCCTTTTGGTTGTCAGTTTCTTTTTTATCCCCTTTATGTCCTGCATTTTCTCTTGCTCTTGTTCTTTAATGGCTCTACACACACACACTTGTGCACAGACGTGTGGTTGTGGTTCCACCTCTGAGCTGAGTATCACTATAATGTGTGTCTTCCCTCTTGGTTATTGCTTCCCTATTGTCCACTGGCTTTGTGAGCCGGGGCTTTTTGTGTAAGCTCGGCTGGAATCGGCCTGTTTGCGGTGATTAAATGGGAGCAGAGGAGGTTGGTGGACTGAACCGTGACTCTTTTAGAGTGAGGAAAGTTGCAGTGCACACTGCAGTAGCTTAGCTCTACATGAACCTTTGCTGGGACAAAAAGCATTCTGTTGATAAAATGTTGTAAAAAAATTGTATTGTAAATTGTATTTTTTTCTCCTCCCTTTTTTTCTCTCTTTATAAACTGTATCTTTATGCTGCCCATAATTATGTGCACATCTGACACCTGTATGCTGTGGTTTGTTTGTTTGTTTACATCTCTCAGTCTACTAGCATGTCCTCATTTTCTCTTTAGTTTATTTGATTTGAATTTCATTAAATAGGGATGATGCAATTTAAACTAGTTCCAATACGGACAATTTTACTGATGTGCTGCATATAGTGAAATCATTCATTCAAATTACAGAGCATATGGAGCTGTTAACACCACCTGAGTACCTTCAAGACATTTGAAGACGAAAGGTGCTAAACACAGGTTCACTTATGCAACCAACATTTTAAATTCAACCTATAAACACCCACGATCCAACCATCTGAGAGACTGTGATCAGAAACTGATAGTGTTTATTGATTAAAGTTATGACATGATTATCAAATTGTAAGCTCTTTCAATCAGTTGAATAGAGTATTGTTTAGGTACTTTTGTAGATTCACACCATCAAGTTTTCTCTCTTCTGAATCTGCTCTGCTTTGATTTGGAGCGTTTGTGGCTCTAACTAGGGTTTTGCAATTTTTTAGAATGTCATCGAAATCGCAGTATGGCCAAGTGCAAGAAAGAAAAGAAAATGTGTTTGGTAAAGACCCCATCAAAAGTCAGTTTTTCCAGTGAAACTTAAAAATTATCGTTCCCGCTAACAGTGAATCGTATCGCAATATCAGTCAAAATAACTGCAATATGACTGTTTTTAACATATCGTGCAGACCTGGCTCTCACAACATATTCTTTCAAGTAAAAGTACTCCCTGCTCAATAATTATGACCTTGATTGCACTGGGATAAAAGCTGGACTGAGCAGAGGATTATGGGTTACGTGTGGGGTTTACTCACAGGGAGATATGTTAGTCGATGTTGTAGCACCAGGAGTTGGAGAGGTTTGTTGTGAATGAAAATGGAATTAGGCTTCTCCAACTGTGAGCACACCTTTTGTTGTCTAATGCAGCCCATTAGGCCCACTTGGCAGGGATGATGATTTGCAGTCACAATGATGGGGATGGATTTGTTTAACCCATATCACCTGAGAGGAAGTATGGCAGAATGAAAAGGGCAATCCACTGATCAAAAGTTTCACACAGGGATTTCTGTAACTAGAGCCAGATAAAATGATGCATCTTTGACGCTGCCTTTGGTCAATCAGTACAGGGGTAGGACTGTGGCTAACATTGCTGTGGTCTCAATGAAATAAGTTCATAAATGATGCACTTGCTTTGTGTATTTATTACATGTTTTGGTCCAGGCAGTGTGAAGGTCAGTTGTCTGAATACATGTTTCTGTCAGATCATATCAGGTAGCCTGAATGTGATGAGTGTCCGTTTTTATTGCAGCGTGAGCTCAGCATCCACACTTAATACAATTAACCATTCACAGAGTTTTGTGTTGTATTGTACTGTAAACCACATCGGGGGTTAATGGAAGACAAAATAATTATTTATTTATTAGTAGCATGAAGGGAGTAATTTCATACTTCATTGAATCCATTACCACAGGTGCAGGTATTATCAGATTACTGAGAGAGAGAGAATGAAATGGCTTTTGTGTGATAACTGATCGTATCTCTTTGTCTTTCCAGGTATTTGGTGATTATTATCACTTCCGGCATCGTACGGTGGCGAAGAGATCGCTGTCAGATCACAGGGGGACACAAGTCCGTCTAGATAAAGATCCCAAGGTAAGAGGTTTATTTCAGGGGCCACAGTTGATGTACTCTGTGTTCATGAATGTGGAGGAGGTTTATTGATGTTTTTGTTTGTGTGTGTGTGCGTGTGTGTGTGTGTTACTGTATTTGTAGTGTCATCCATGAGTGGTGGTTGTGGTGTCTCCATTAGTGTATCCACAGATATTTGGTCAAAGATCTATTCCTGCTATGTGGGAGATAAAGGGTTCTGGATCAGGTATTCAGAGTGCTTATTATTCAGCAGTTGACCCAGTAGAAAACTGTTTAAAGCTTGAAAACACTATTTGCATATAGTTTTTCCCCCTTTTATTTAACGTCATCGCATAATCACTTGCTGTTATTTGGTAAATCTAAATGTTAATCGCATGATTGTTACAATAAAAATGCAATAAATGCAGTACTTGGAGTTGATAAGGCTTTGAAAAGGGTTTTCTGCATATATTTTTAGAAATTAGAAACTGTAAATGTGCCTCTGTGTTCACATGTGGTCTTTTAAACCAACTAAACATCTTCTTTTTAACGTATGATATTAATGTTTAGTTACTGATTATTTAGTCAGTCAGTCAGTCCACTAAATGGGCTGTTATTATGTGAAGTACAGGAAGAGAAGCAGTCGAAACAAAGGCAAGGCAAGTTTGTTACAGCAACATTCAGATGCAAGGCAATTCAAAAATGTTCTACAGATTAAAAAGTAAGAGGAATAGTAAGCTAAGAGGGCAAAGAGCCAAACCCTCAGCCCTCATATCTTACCTACAGTGCCTGTTTTCCTTTCACCTGAGATGCCACACGATAAGGACACTTGTCTATTGTTGAAGCCGGTTTCTCCTCCTCTCTTGATCCAAATTGAAATTTCACTTTGTGGTTTTTCTCACAGTTCTGTAGGAGAGTTTGAGGTTAGTTTGAAAATGAGTATGTGTCCTACCCAATCTGGAAGGACGAGGGGAAGAGTGTGAAATTAACATTCATAGCTGTGGGAATAAAATGGAGTGTGTAGCTGAGAAAGCGCTTGTATGAGTGCTTTTTAAAGAACCGTCAATCAGACAAGCCTCCAACCATTAAAATAGTTCGATGAAAAATGAAGAATGAATGGAATATAAAAACCTTAAAGACAGATGGGGTAGTTTGAAAGGCGTGCAAACTTTGTTTTTGAGGCTTCCTAACTAACTACTGAAATTATTGCTGTAACAAGCTGACAGCATCAAAGTAAACAGCATGTAAGTAAAAGCATTTTAAAGCTGAGATGAGCAAAGTAAATGAACCATGTCATGCTTGTTTCTAAAAGTGAAAATAGTTTGTCCTCTAACATCAGAGAACTGTTTACAAATTGCTTATCATAATTCCCCTACAGCCAAAGACTGGCTTATCTAATATAATTTGGAACATTTCTGCATTAAATTGCCAAAATATGACTAGAAGTTTGTTTTTGTCAGTGTTTCCCCCACATAGATTTTACTCGGACAGTCTGTCTGCCCCCTTCAGTATTTCAGGCAAACTCATAAAGTAATGCTTAAGATTGTTAATTTTTGAGTCGTTTTTGATTTTTCATCTAATATTGCATCAGATTTTTTAATTTTTACCCATCAACGCACACCTTTGGCAGTGAGCTATCATGGAAGGTGGTGGTCTATCTAGGGATCGAACAACCAACCCGATTAGTGGGCGACCTGCTCTGCCTCATGAGCTGTCATTTGAATTTCAATGACTAATTGAGCAATTGATTAATTGTTGCATCTCTAAAGTACTACATTCAATAACAGAAGTGAATGTGTGTATTATGAACATCAAATGATTTTTTTTTTCTCCAGTAGAAAAGCCATATAACTGTTTCACTGTTTCCATATAACAGCTTTACTTTATGGTTTCCCATATCATTTTGTGTAATGTCCCTTATTGTTCTCTATGATATGGCCATGGGAATTGTTAATCTGTTGCTGTTATGACAGGAGGGTTTGTGCTCAGTTCAGACAGCCTCTCTCCATCCACAGTAGAATAAAAAGTTTACAGTTGACAGCATCACTTCAGAGCAGCTGTGTACCTGTTAGATGTCATAGTAACAAAGACAAAACAGTCACTTTTCAAAAAACCTGGCACAGCCTTTCCTGCATCTGACAATATCTGTCAATGTGAAGATTAATTGAAACTTCTGGCTGCTGCTATGTATTTATTTGTGTTCCTCCAAAGTTCACCGGCTGACAACTCTGTGCTTTAGGAGAACATGTTAAGTGTTTTAACAGAGTGTAGTCGGGTACTGACATACCCAAAGTACAATGGGGTACAATGAACAATGAATTTGAGTGGGCACTGGCTTCCTTATAGCTAATATGGATCAGGGATTGATGCAGGTTCCTCTACTCTGCAGCTAAGTCAGGTTCTTTGTTATGCCTCTGTGCCAGTGATTCCCATGGCTAGATGAATTATGATTTCAGTCCATCCGTCCATCCCATTCTTGTCAACATGATATCTCAAGAATGTCTTTGGCTAAATGTCTACTTGAATTGATTTGATTCTGGTGGCCACTGTAACATCGCAAATCAATTTTGTCCATAACTCAATAATTCACATGATAATTAGAACACAATTATACAGACATTACAAATAGGATAGCATGATGAAGTGATGATATTTTATATCCAAAAGGTCAAAAATCAGCTTCACTGGGACATCATGATGATCTAATAATGTTATTCAACGACATAGCTCATGAATAGCAACTTTAGTTGTTCACAGAGGCATACAAACATGAGGTGGAAATTCTAGTTTCCTCCCTGATCTGCGTTTAGTTTTGCGTTATATTTTCTCCTTCTGAAACCCACCAGCACATGAGAATTGTAAGAAAATGTTTTCTCCCCATTTCTCCTCCTCCTTCTGCTTTCTCTGGGGGTTATAATAACATGTTTACATCTACATTGTTACAGTCATAGAGGATTTCAAGGACAACTATCATGATTTTTATAATTCTCCATATAAATGGTAACTGCAGGAGCATAATATATGCTGCTTTCAATGAAACCTGTCACTGGCCATGCTGCCATGCTGTGCAGCTACACAGTACAGGTGCATACTGGGAAGAGAACAGCTTCTGCTGGGTTTGTTTGCGTACATGTTAGAAACGGTGCGCCTCCCTCTTTGGGATTTCCTTTAACACTGCGGCTCCATTTCCTGTTGTTGAATTCCTTTTTTCCCACAGCACCTCAGAGAAGTGGAAACTGCGCAGGAGGGGTCAAATCAGCTTGTTGGTACCTACTGGATGCAAGATTTTGCTTTATTTGTTTGTTTTATAAGGTCAAGCTTTTGGAAATGCTGCAATAGCTTGCAATTTTAACTAAATCCCCCTTGGGTTTTGATTCCCAAACTCTCTCATATGTAAACACCAACACAATTTTGAAACTGTGCTATAATTAATAGTCTGATCAAAGCTTATATGAGGCAGCAGATCATTGCACATGTGATTCCCATTTGCATCAGCTGCACAGTTGTTATGAAAGGGGAAAACATTACAGAAATAGCCCTAATAGGAGGAATTTTGAAATCCTACAGAGACTGTCCCTGCAGCTTTTTAACTGGCCGAGATGAAGCCAGAACAAAAGGCTCTGTAAACTCTCTTTGAAGAGTGTCTAATTACTGACAAAAGCACCTGGACCTCTGCCAGATCTCATAGACTGGCTAACAGAGCCCTGTTAATAGGGTCTATTGAAGATTTAAAGCTTTGGGTCTATCCACTCCCTCCACGCCTACTACTGTCTTCTGTCTTATTCTGTTGTTACCATGTTGTTGCAGGCACTTTGCTTTAGTGTTTCTGTTTGGTTAGGTAAAAAGTAGAGAATTAATAGGATGGACCTAGCAAAGCAATATGTAGCTCAACTACATTGAATTTAAGTATAATTTGTTACACTGTGGTCTCGTCTTTCATTGCCAGTTAGAAGCAATAACACAACAAATATAAACATAAATATAAACGATGTAGCTGTTCTGCATTGTGTTCCTCTTTGTAATGATGCTTTCCGTGAGGCTTCCAGTTGGCCTCAGAGGTAAGATGCTATGTTTGTATAATGAAGAAGGACAAAGCAGTGGGTGTGCGAGATGAGCTGAGTGGGGAATCTATTCGTTGGACAGATACAGGACTCTCCACCTAAACATGAGCCAAAGCAGTCTGGTTGTCAGCAGTAGTTCTGCATTGGATCAGTCTGGGTAGCGTGAGATAGACAGACACCATTTTCCCACTTTTCAAAACTCATTTATAATGAAAATGCCATTTGTCAACTTCAGGGCTCTGTGCTCTGTCACAGACTATTAAATAATTTTCAAAGGACTCACATGAGAATTGCAAAACATAAAATGGAAGTGTTTGTTGTTTAACTCCTGCCAGAAGTAAGAAAACTTTTCAAAATGAATGATGAGTTTTGAGCTGGAAAGTTTGACTCCCATTGTTTCTTGTTCCTGTTTACTGTGAATAAGAACGAGGAAAGAAAGGTTTTTGCTGAAAATAAGGACTTTGATCTCAAGTTCAGTTTAATATTCAAATTAACAGTCATTTAAAAAAAATAACCACTGCCTTCTGTGTTAGAAATTATTGGTAAGATATGTAAGGCGCTATAAGGGAGACATATTCCTATAACTCCATATAAAACTGATCAGGTTGCCTTATGATTCATTTAAATTAGTTGCTGGTGAAAGATTTCTTTCTTCCCACAAATGGAACAGTGAAGAACTAAAATTACTCTTCGAGTAAACATCTTTCAGGAAGTTATTTGTGATGACTGATCACAGTGATGACTGATTGAGAATCCCTGTTGTCTTGGATGTGTTTGTGAACACACCCAAGTCACAAATGTGAACCATCATTTCCTAAGTAGGAAGAACACATACTGTATTTGCTGGTGTTTGACTTTATAAAGAACTGTGAGTAACATTTAGATTGGCTGCACAGATTAGAGGGAGGAAAGGAACTGAGGTGCAGCTAAAAGAAGCAGAACCTGCTGCTGTTCTCAAGCTAATGTGATTGTTTGCCAGAGGTGTTTGAGCTATAATTGAGTTACTTGTTACGACATTGTTTTGAGTAGTGTATTCAAATCTGATCCTATGTTTTTATGGGCAAGTCAAAAGATTTACTTTTTGAGGATCAAATGCATCTTCATTACAGATTACTGAACTGCAATTTGTGAAACATTTATGACTGCTTGAGACTGTTTCTATCAACAATTTAATGATTATGGCACGACAACAACGCCTTTAATCCATGAACACACCCTTGATTTCAGTGCCCTAATCTGTAAGAGTTATTGTACAGTCTGTTTGGTCAATCCCTATATCATTTTGGCAACCTTTCCCACAGAGCTGGAGTGTGAATAAGAGCTCATGTTCACAGTAAAGGTGTGTAAAAGAGTTAGAAGTTCTTATATGTGATGATTTTGTGGGTAGTGTGCAAAACAAGGGAAAACCAAGCAAATAGATAGTTTAAGGAGCATATTTAATGCAATGCGAGATGCACAAGCTGTACAGTACAGGGCACTTACAGTTCCCTTGTACATACATGACTTTCTGTGTTGCATCAGAGAAGAAATATTGTGCAAACACTGGGAATCTTTTTGCCAAATAATCATGTTATATTTGAGTCAGCAGGTCAATTTTCCGCGAAAAGAGAGCGATCCTACGTATGTGTGATCACGAGTGGTTTCACACAGGATTTAATGTGTGATTGAAAGCAGAGGAGGAAATGGAAGAGGGGAAATCACATACACCGCCTCATGACGCAAGAGAAAATAGCTTGTTTTTTATCTAACTGAAAATCACATGGAAGTTGAATTTGGTCCCTGCACACAACTGAGTCCTTGTCACGCAGACTGTAGAGATGCCTTTCTGTCTATAGCACTGCCATTTTCTTTAAAACGGAAAGCCAATAATAAAGTCTGGTAGAGAGATGTCAACTGCTGCCTTTCTGTCTCTGAGGCTGGCTCAAACTAATGAGGTATTGAATAATGTCGCACAGGAATGGGTTCCCAATCTCTCCTTCTAAAAATTTGCATTAGATACACGTTTATTGTTTCAGTAAAGATAAGTTTTATTTTGTATTATGATTGCACTTTACATAATCAATCTAGGCATTTCAATAAAAATGGGAAGTATGTACAATGAAGAAGGGGACGTATTTAATCTTTAATCAGAAAAGCCTCCAACCTTAAAAAATACTTTAATAAAAACTGTCTGACTGAATATAAAAATATAAGAACCTTAACAACAGAAAGGGAAGTTTTAAAGATGTGATGAATTTTTATTTTTTGCGTCTACCAGCTGCTGATATTCTAAAACAGCTGACACCATCAAAGTAAAACAGCATGTAAAATGCTAAGCAAAAGTATTTTAAAGCTGAGACGAGAAAAATACGAGGTACATATGCAAAGTACGAGTTAAATTTGGTCCCTGCATACAACTGAGGCTTTGTCACCCAGACTGTAGAGATCCGTGGAGACCTTTTCCTTAAAACAGAAAGCCAATATTAAAGCCAGACTGAGAGAAGCACATTAACTATTGCCTCTCTGTCTCTAATACTGTCTCAAACTAATTGGATGTTGAATCATGTCACGTAGGAAAAGGTTTCGAATCTCTTCTTCTAAAAATGCTATATATGGATAAGACACACACATTATTTCAGTAGAGTTTAGTTGAAACAGTCGATATGATGAAATTTAGTTCAACTTTGATATGATTTGACTTGAAAACTGTTATGAGAAGAAAATATGATGCTAAAATGTCGGGCTGGACATGGATATTTGGCAATTTGGATATTAATTTGTTGGGTCAATATTCCATTTTCAATTTTGTGATTTGTATATTTATTTATCTCTTTAGCTAAATGTAGGCAAACTTCAAAATTGCTGGTATCATGTCATAAAAAAGTGAATACCACAAGATAGGACCTCATTTAACCAAGCCTCTCAGGATACAAAAAGACAAAAACATGTCAAACCTTTTGGAAAATGTCTTTTTTTTTTTTTCAATAGTTATAACATTACAAACTACAATACCATAGAATAGAATTTCTTTTTGCCTTTTAATGAAACTGACAGATACATGTTGCTGCACCATGCCGTCCATCTTAGCCAAGAATGGAGAAATGTCTGGCTCACTCTTTCATGCCCACCCCGATCAAAGCTTTGAATATTCGCTTGTTGAGTACTACGGAAGCTTCTTAGCCCAAAAACTGGTATTCAGGACAGCCCAATTAAATTACAGACAACGGTAGCACAAAGAAAAAGTTCACAGTGCCAGTTTTCTTTTCTTATTTTTTTTTTATAGACCTCTTTTTAATTTCTATTCTGCTCATATACAGTATAAGGATTCCCTGTGGCATGAGGATAGTTGGCTACTTTGCTTTGTTTATCTTCCTTTTCGATGATCACTGGGGTCAACATGCAGACAGCTTACTAGTCATTTCCTCTCACCAAAGCTCAGAGGGCACATTAAGGCTGTTGAAAGTTGGATGAGGTCTTTTAACTGTTAACTTAAAACATTTGCAGACACATCCGTGATCTGTTTGTCAGCAGTAGTTCTTTGACTTTGGTTTTTGACTGACTGTTAAAGCTGTGCAGAGCTGACCTCATCTTCATAGTGAGATTTGGAGGAACCCTTGTTTTCACTTGAACTGATTGAGCTTCTCAGCCGTCAGGGGAACAACACCAACGCCAACACGAACCTCACACACAAACCTCTCCACTCTTTGAGCTGAAATTATTTTTCCATTATGACGCGATATTCCGGTAGTGTTGAATTGGCAGCGCTTCAGTGTTGCAGCTAATGTGACCTTCAATGCTTCTTCCCTCTTTTACTCTTGTGTCTCTAGTGATCTGCAGAGGCGGAGAGGGGGAGAGAGAGGTGGGCTATGATTTGGTTGTCCTTCACATCAGGTGCTCCGTCCTTGCGGCAGGCAGTTCTCTGTCTTCCTTCGCTGACATATTTTTTTCTTTTTTCTTTTTTTTTCTCCTTGTTCTCATCTACCCGGGCGTTTTGCTGTGCAACGAGCACAGTTCTGCAGAGAGAGATGCTGCCTGATTCTCCCTGTATACTTTCTGCTGCTGTTGGCACTTTCTGCAGGCCCCTCACACTTTAGGAAAGCCTGCTGCAGACTAGGTTGTGCTGCTCGACTTGTAGTGAATTTGTAACTGTATCTCTTTTAGACGTGTGCATACATGATAAGGAGTACACACAAGCATTACAGATCACGGTGCATCCCTTTCCACACCAACCCAGAAATTTTAATTAGTCCCGGGCTGCTCTGGAGTTCATCAGCGAGCCTCATTAGTGAGGAGTCCTTGATACCCTGCGTGCCTCTAATCTCACTCTGTCTGCTGCCATCCTGTTGGGAATTAGTATTTCTATTAATACATTTGATGTGGTGGCCCTCATGTCCGGCACATAATTATTTCTCCTGTTTTTAATATGACTGTGATCATTTTGCCACCGGAGTATTTTTCTCTCCTGAGCCTCACCTAGGGTTCAAAGTAAATGTTCTTCAAGCAAAAACAAAACATAAATTGTTTTATTAATTTGTTGTTTTCAAATGACAGCAAATGAATTTAATTCAAGTTAATTGTTCTGTTTAAGCTTTATTTAAAGCAGCATTACCTTAAGGTCCTATTTGTAAGAAGGTTTAATTGAATCTCATTCCTGATGCCTCAAAAATCAACTCTGGGAAGGCAACGCCGACCCGACCCGTACAATCTCAGAGTGTCAGTATACGACGAGTTGGGAATGAGACATAAATATACAAATAAGAACCTTTTTAAAATAACAGCTTTAAAATTGTATGTAACAGTATAAACTCTGCCCCCCCATTCACTTGTTTCTGCACTATGTAACTTCAGTGAGAGGGTAGGATCACAGCGTTGCATACATGTTTACTTCAAGATACAAGTTTTAACGCATATAACATTTGTAGTTAGCACCTACATTACTTCTTACAAATAGTAACAGACCTGGGATTTTGATTTATGACACTGGTGTTGCACTCATACACAAAAGATGATACAAGCATTCTTGCAAATCCACTTAATTCAATCAAATGTCTTTACCTACCGCCATTGCCTGGTTGGCACCGTACATGGGCAAATCTCAGAGATGAGAACAAAGTGGGATGGCTCTCTTCTTAGCTACTTCCATCATCTGGAAAAATTCATGTTACCTTCTTATTTTTCTACTCACTCGATTGGACAACTATGTTACTAGATTTACTAGCCCGGCATGGCGTTTTACTAGCCCTTAGCAATTGGGCACTCCTTATTGTTAAGCACTGTTCACGTCACCTTGTTGCTTGTTTTGTGCATTTCATTATGTATACTTTTGTGTTTGCCCACTTCCTGTTTAGGTGGCTTGGGCAGAGCAACAGGTGTCAAAACGGAGGAAAAAGAGGGACGTCTACGTAGAACCTTATGACCCCAAGTTCAGAGACCAGTGGTACCTGGTGAGTATTGGACAAAAAGTTGTGTGTGTGCATTTCTGTGTGTGTCTGCGGGACGTAATTTAGCACTGCACACGGGTTGAGCTTTGTGTTGTCCAAAAGTCAATACAAGTAATTAAATTTGGGGCTATGGTGTTCCCTTGAGTCAAAACACAAGCCTGTGTATGAATCCAATATACGTCTTTGTGTGAATGCTGTTGTGTTTCTTGTTTGCCAAGGAAGTAGTCTGAGCGACCTCACCCTAAGGGATTCAGCAGCTTGAACAAAACCAGGTCTACACACAGGGCTTCTTTTGAATTCTGAATTGCATGCTTTTTCCAAACTGATCATTTACTTTAGTCCATAAAGCACAGCCACGGAGAACAGAAAGAGACAGAGGTGATTCACCTTGAAGCACTCTTGTTTTCATTTGATTGATTTTCACGTTTGACTTGAAGAATGTCACTGATACATTGGCCTGTAAAAAGCAGCAGTAACAACCTCCGAGACCTTCTGTTCGGCTCCTCTTTTTCCCTCAATTACTGTGTGGATGCTTCAGGCGGGAGAAGATTCATGGTGATGCAAAACAGACTTGCATCACCAGTTGTTCAAAATGTCTGCGCTTCAACAGAGGCAGACTGACTTTCCCCAGTGTGGTGGAGTAGTTAGTGGCAACTTGAAAGACAAATGAGGCAGATAAAAGCCTGCTGCCTGCTTGTATCAATGTGACGAGATGTGATCTGACATACGTTCACACACCCTTATTGGTGTTTCACTGATATATAAAACCTGCGATGCATGTGGATAAGGCAGACTTTTATCTCATTTTTTAATCAACCAATGATTGTTTTCTAAATTGATTAATTAATCAATATAGAAATATTGATTTCAGTTTCTTCTTTAAGAGATGAGAAATGAATCCTTCAGTCTCCAAAACCTGAAGATGTTTTCACTGCAATAATATCAGTTAAAGAAACAAGAAATTAATATTTTATGACAGGAAACTGTTAAATATTATTACTAAAGCTACAGTGCTTAATCTAATGCATTATGTGGTCCCTGCTGAACCACTGGAAAACATTAAAATAAAATCTGTAGGCGTCCCATGAGGCCATGAAGCTCATTATACACCAAAAGTAGGGCTGGGCGATATGGCCTAAAAACGGAATCTCCGATTTTTTCACACCAACTCGATTTACGATTTTAAACAATTTTTTTTTCCTTCTCAAGAACAAACTTCAAATTACAAATTAATTATTAAAAGCACTGCATTTATTTTAATGCTTTGATTTTTTAACAAAATTGCCCTGCCCTTTTAAACAGTGCACCTTCAAACTCACTTGAAAAGAATGTCCCTTTTTGATAAAATGCTTTTGTAAACATAAATTTAACATGTCAGATTGCTTGCTATTATAAAAACAGATCAGTTCAGTCATTGGTATTCATAATATCGCTTGATAAACATAACTTTTATTAAATACTTTATTTTGCAAAAGGTGCCTTTTGTTTACAAAAGGTATTTTATATCCCTGAAGATATGTAAACTAAATTAAACATCTGCATGCATTGCATAGTAAACATGACATGATGTTGGTAGATGTACAGGACATGAGGTGTGCGCTTGCTGTCTTTTTTAACACATTTTTGGCCAGGGACACGAGTCTGTCTGCTTCCTCTGGCTTGAGACATGCCCCGTTACGGCCTCGTAGCACAAACCTGGGGTCGAACATTTTCAGCATGTGGATGAATCTCTGGCTCCACTGTACATACGGGCACCATATCTTTAGCGATATGTAACGTGACTGCATCCGTAAAAAAAACTGTCCTCATACGGGACACAATGATTAAATGATTCTGCTAATGTCGGCTGCTTTTTAGCGGGTGTTTGTGGGCTGCAGCGGTCCTGTGCATCTCCTAGTGGACAACAAGTGTACCGCTGTGACGCATGCGTCTATTTGATTGGCTGAAATAAATATTTCGGTCCACTGTCTTTAATTGCCACAGCCTTTAAACAAACTTTGCAGCGCACCGCGGTTTGTTCGAGGTCCGACGCCACAAAACCGAACTACTGAGGAGACAGTTCCTTTATAGGAAGGAACTCTTGGCTCGCTGCATGTTGTGTTTGTTTCTCTGTGGAAAGTCAATACGGGGGGCGGAGCCAACTATGATCTACGGGAGCCCATGAGGACCGGTGGCGGAGCAAGTTAAAGAGAAAATCGATTTATTTTTTTTTAATTGTCCGAAACACCAAATTCGAATTAATCGTTTTTGCCGATTTATCGCCCAGCCCTAACCAAAAGACATGAAAACTGGAGCAACACCTTTGGTGTTCTTAGATCCTTTCCACCACTGGGATCAGTTGAGCTTTGAGCAGAATATAACAGTCACCATGTCAGCAAAAAAAGAAAAAAGAGCATGTGGACATTTAAGCTGCTGGGAACCCAGTCGACCACCATTTAGCATATAGCATTAATGTTTCCTCAATATCATAGCCTGCCATGTTAGTGAGACTAGATGCATGGAGATTGCTAGGTTTCCTTCATTGGGTACCTGGCATGAGTGCACCAAAATGAAAGGCAGATATATTTTGTATAATGCATCACCACCTGAATTACATACATTCCTGGTTTGACGCCATGAGTATGACCAAAACAACAACAGCTATGTGTAATCTGAATGTGTTAACAGTTAGCTGTACAACTCTGTGGAGTGAATAAATGCATTAAAATGCAAAAAAAATCAGATTTCCCTGGTATTCCCTGAACTCCTTAACTCTGCATCAAGGCTTCAGATTGTGTTGCTTTCATTTGTAGTTTCAGTCATTTGACATTGATTTTACTGCCTCTAGCTCGTCTCTGCAACTGTGAATCAGTTTCAAGATGTAGCTGTTTTTTTGGATGAGGCATGTGCTGTCCAAATGTCTCCTCTCTGCTGACTTCCTCTCTTATTATGAAATGAATTCTGTGTGTTTTAAATAATAAGTACATCTGGTAATGCATTTTAGAAAGTGTCCGGTTATAGATTTGCGCTGCCTCTCTCTCCAGGCAGTAAATAAATCTGAGCCTCATGAAAAGTAAACCTGGCTGGCCAGAGGGGTGTGTGGATGTTGTCCTTGGTGGAGAGATGCTAATAGTTAGCTGCTACAATGTATATTTAATATATTCTGATATAAATCTAAATAATGAGATAGATTTCTTTTCTGACTATTGAATAAATGGGCAGAGGTTTTAAGTTATACTCACAGTGTTTTTCACTTCACAGACTGCTGACATTAAGGTAGAAAGAAAAGGACTTGCGTGATGAGTAATAGCCAAAATGAAGCCTTCCACATGCCTGGCTCAGATTTATTATACACTCTGCGTGGCCCTTTTTCAAACTGAGTCAGCATTGCAGATCACAACTTTCAGCTTTAATTGATTTTCTTCTGGATGGTTTAAGTATCAATGACGTTACAAGGTTGAGGAGCATACCTCATCCTGTGTGAGAGACGACGGTTACAAGGGTCTGAAATCCAAGAGGAGGAAATGGCGGGTGGTACATCAGGCAGATGACGCTCTGCTTTATAAACAGGAGCTTTGAGCTAGATGAAAGCCGGACACAGCTTTGGAGCAAAGGTCAAGTTAAATGTCAAAAGCATATCAAAAAGCATAAAGAATCATTACTGGATGCCATCATCCAGTTCACTGGAGCTTTTCTCGATGTTAATAATAAATGCAATAGATGCAAGCATGGCACTGATGCTCTCAGAATAGAGATACTTCTTGTAAGCTTGCAAAGCTGCCTTCCCCCTCATTGAAAAACTTCAGCTGTTCACTAAGGAAGAATGAATGAAATTCAATAAGCAGCATCATTTTTTTCCCCGGGCGCTTCAGTCAAAAGCTAAGTCGTCTAAAAGTCTTAAAAGATTCCCCTTTTTAAGCCCTTCTAGATTTAGTTAAAAGCACATTCTTGTCAGCACTCAGGTGTCTCTCAGATAATTAGATTCCTTATTTGCTCTCTCCTTTCTCAGTACAACGGCAACCACCGTGACCTGAATGCCAAAGCTGCGTGGCAGTTGGGCTACACAGGTAAAGGGGTGGTGGTGTCCATCCTGGATGACGGAATAGAGAAGAACCATCCTGACCTGAAGCAGAACTACGTGAGTACTCCTTAATGTGCCAGATCATTTTTGTTTTTTAATGGAATTTTTCGTGTGTTTCTGCTGAACAAAGATAAGAATGTAACAAATATATCCGATTTTGAATTCAAGATAGTATATGATGGATAGTAAGAATCTGTGCAGACAGATTTTGAGGTGCTATGTATTGTTGATTGACAAAGGACAGTTCACACAAAATCAAAAATACATATTGTTCCTCTTAGCTGTAGTGCTAGTTATCGGTGGAGATTGTTTTGGTGTGCATATCAGAGTTCTGGAGATGTTAACCATCTGTGATGTTCGCTCTTAGTCCATGAGTAGGTTGTTTCCTTCTACGTGGTGATGTGTTTGGCATGTGTAGGTTGGAAGAAATATAGAAGTTCCAACATGAGACTGCCCACAACAAGGTCTGTAGATTATTTTCAGTAACAGGGTCAGGATTTCTGGAAAGAGACATTTCTGTAGTTTGTAGACACTTCTGAGTTTTTCAAATTAATCTCTTGGTTGCTTTTAGCACCAAAAGCTGAGTGCCATCTAGTCCCATATCATTCAGGAGAAGGCAGACATCTCTAGGGCCAATATCTCTCAGCCAAACACTCACAAAACAATCTAGATTGATAAAAAGCACTACATCTAATTATAAAATATGGATTTTTGATTATAGGGTGAACTGTCTTTTTAATATTTAAAATCAAACTCAGATGCAGAAACTGCCTTTTCTGACTCTTAACAGCTTATCTGTGTTTTCTAAGGACCCGGATGCCAGCTACGATGTGAACGATGGCGACCCCGATCCTCAGCCTCGATACACGCAGCTTAATGACAACAGGTAGAAATCTCACACAGATAACAATTTAATTTCCTCTCCTTGTCCTTTGGCTGGAACCAAGTGCTTGTGTTTTCTAAATGCCAGCTGTGTGTGTGGGACATATCGGGATTAAATTGCACTTGTTCATTAATTTGTCTTCCTCACTGTCTTGATGGCTGACAGCTGACATGTAAATAGGCCCATGGCTGTTTCCGCTCCGCCACTGAGTCAAAGGACAGCGTTTATGGGAACAAAACTAATTAAAGATCATAGCCTAAGGGGTTTGTTTCATCCAAGACATTTGAATTTTCCGCCATTTAATGTTTTTTACCCGCCACAAATGGGCAATTACTTCCTAATATGAATCCTGCCCCGACTCCGAATTGGTGGATTTGTTTTGGTCTCTTAAATCACACAGGCTCCACCAGGGCATTTCTATAGCCTGGGTAAGTAGAGTAAATCTACACCAGGATTAAGGTAGTGTGTGTGAAGAAAACAGCTTTATTGCAGTGGCCTCCGCAGATGGCATTAGGAGTTGTTTACCACCAAAGTGATGTCTTGCCGAGAATTGATTGAATTAAGTTCATCAGCATTAATGAAACAGAGCAAATCTCTTGGCTCTGGAAAGCCCTTGCTCATCTTCTTTCATCCGTGTCGCTTGCCACCCTTCTGACTTTAATTTCTGATTTGTTGTAATCTGCTGTTTGTGGGCCACTGGCCTGAGAGACGTTTTTTTGTATCTCGAGGCTCACCGCGATTACGGGTGATAGGCAGAGAAGATTATAGTTGGAAGGATGGATCCAAATCACATGCTCCCAACCGAGACAGAGGGCCTTGAGCGGGTGGTAGCTGTGGGATACAGAGTAGCCTGAATATACAGTAACTGCTTTATCAACTCCTTAAAGGCTTCGTGGAACTTGTAAGAGGTTGATTGTGGAAGGTGTGTAATTGTTTTGAAACTATAATATGATGTCTACTACTTTGGGGCACAACTACATGCACCAACATCTATCAGTAAAAGTTCTGATAAATATAGAAGAAGTCCAAACAATGTGCCGTTGCCTTCTAGTTCAGCCAAATTGAGTGCTTTGTGCCAGTGCCTGAAACCGTTATCCCTAAATGGTGGAATTTCTTGCAGGGGAATGTGGGAGAACATCCCTCCAGTGCAACTTCACGGATCCACAATCTATGCCAAGTCACGCTTAAGCTCCTCTGGTGGCTCACAGTGGCCCAGAGCCCAGCTAAGACACTTAGTATTGATGTTTCCTTCGTTTCAGCTGCACCTCTTTCCAACCCTCTCTCACCTCAGCCCTTATCTCTCGCCACCCAGCTCTCCATGTCTTCCCTGTGGCAGGACCATTTCAGAGCCGGCATATTAGTGCGTCTGTGTGTGTATGTCTGTTTCCCTTACTTTTACAGTGGGCTGGTGCAGATGCATGTGTAAACAAGCTGTGGGCACGCATGAAAATGTGTAAAGTTGTGTAAGACTGTAAGTGTCTGTTCCCAGCAAAAAGCCCAACTCTGTTCACCTCCATAAAGCTGCCTTTCTCTCCCAGCATACAGGAAGCAGAAAGGATGGCTCAGGAGCAATGTGACCATTCACCCTCATATTTATCTAAGACGGCATGTGATCTAGATGTTTCTCTTTCCAAGGTTTCCTCTGAGTCCTATCAGGATGGTTTCCAAATATGCTTTTTCAGTTTTAGACGGGCATTTTTTTGACACGAAAAACTCAGCTTATTGACCTCTGATGAAGAGCAAAGCTAGCTCACAGTGTAATGTCAAAATCCCTTTATTCAACATCTGTAATAATTTATACTTTATTAATCCCACAAGGGGAAATTCGGTTTACACTCTGTTTAATGGACATGAACACACACATAGGCCGAAATACACAATATACATGCAAAACATTTTCATTATGATGCAGCAGACTGATTGCACATTTAAATTCAGACACATTTAATGTATAGCGATGGATGAAGGGACATATTTAACAGAACTGCAAACAGCAGGTTGATTAATTTTCACCAGACCCTACATTAATCTCTCTCTAGACATTTTCTCCATCTCCCTCCTCTTTACCATGCTCTATAAACTTTGCCAGACCTTTTGTCCTGAAGGCCAGCCCATTAGTAAACTGGTAGAACTATTAGCAGACTTAAGAATGAGCAGAGCGAAAACAGTTGTGTGGATTTACCTTTGAGGTTCAGTGCAGCCCGGAGACTAATGAACAGCAACTGACACTATCCACGACTGTGAGACCCGCAGTGTTGTTTTGATTAAAAAAATTAAATAAAAAAGTAATTATGACGATACAAGAGAGAAAGTGAATTAAATTGCAGAATTTGAATTTGGTGAAAAGTTTGGCTCGCATTTTACATCTTGGACTACAATTTTTTGTTATTTATGTTTTTAATTTTTGTCACTTTTATCTCTTGTTCTCATGCAGTGGAATGCATCACAAACAGCAGGAGCCAGATAGAGCTGCCCCAAACAATTATTTTTTCAATTCGTCGACTAATCTAACGATTAATTTAACGTTACACGACCAAACAAAAGTAAAGTAGTAACTGTAACTATCTTTGGTAACTTATATGAGGAAAAGAAATACCGCAGTTGTACGTGGAGCAGCGTCTGTCCTCCTGCCTGTCCTACCGACTCTTCGTCACATTTCTACCAGAAAAGACTTTTAACTCACCCAAGTGGTTGTTGATATAAATCACCGCGACGGTCAGTCCTCCCGACCGAGACTTAAACTTTGTCACTTTCCAGGATGTTTGGTGGGTCAGGATCTCAATCACAACACATTATAACATCATCCATATGATTGTAAACTGTCTGCGGGTTTAGATTGACAGGAGGACGCCGGGGAAACACCTCGAAAACACACAGACATCATCATTATGACGTGTACCGTCACGCCTCTTTCTGTGTGAATTACATAGCGTGTTGCCTTTACTCCAGCCGCTGCGGCGTTAATGCGGCATCTCTGGGATGACGCAAATTATTCAAATTATTCACGTGTCGTCCCAGCCCTAGGGCAAGATGTAGAACTTGTCATACATCTGGCACCTAGCGGATTGCTGTGTTTTTAAGCAGCACAAGACATCTTGCAGAGTCAGTGGCAGATCTTTATATAACAAGCCAACAAGTTGCTTTTGTGCTATTTTTCTTTTTTGGTAGTGCAGGTTTGGGTCGACACTTTTCCCATCTTTGCACTACATACACAGACACAGTTTGGATACATCTATATGACAATAGCATGTCTCTTTAGGACGTCTCCAGAGTGAGGCAGTTAAATCTTTGCAGAGTGATAATGGTTCTGCCATCTGTGAGTATGAATACTGATCATGTTTTTGGCCTCGGGCCTGCAGCCAACTGTAGTCCACTGTAACCTGAGTGAGGCTCTGTGTGTAGGATCTGCCATGGGGGTTTCTGGCTATAATCGGAACAAGACTGAAATTGCTCTTTGTTCACCATAATCTCCTATCACCATTACGTATGAAGCGAGAATGCAGGGTTATTGCACAATGTATCCATACAAAGGATGTCTTTAAAGTTTTCCGAGATTCTCTTGTTCCGTCTGCCAAGAAGTGACTTTTTCAATCGAGATTGTGTTGCGAAGGCTTAGTGAAGGCGGGGAAAGGGTTTTAAATAAAAAGCAAATGTTGAGATAAAAACAGGTATTTACCACTTAAGCCTTTAAGTGGACAGTTTGCATTATGCTGGTGATGTGGCAGACACCCGCACTAATTGACTGCTGCTCCATTGAGTTGTTTTGGTTCGCTGGAAGCTCGTTTAAATTAGACTGGTTG
>OMLP01044790.1:0-12500 GCA_900302685.1 Spondyliosoma cantharus
CGCACACACACACACACACACACACACACACACACACACACACACACACACACACACACACACACACACACTGTCCTCTGAAGTTAACTTCTGGTAGTCACACTACTAGAGTTGGAGCCTTGGTCACATCCAGAAACAGGGTAAAAATGTTCCATCTTTGCAACTCCATAATCCACAGGGGTCATTATCTTTTAAATGGTTTCATCGTGAGAGAGAGTGATGGGAGTGATGGGTGAATGGTTTAGTGGAAAAAATAAGAGCCGGGGAGAGAGGGAGAGAGAGAGAGGTAGGAAAAGAAAAGTCTATATGATGGTGTCAGTTCAGACAAAAGGCCCAGTCATGATGTGTTCCCTTTGCAGAACAAAGAGCTCTGACAGACTCCCCGTATCTGCTCTGTTGACTATAAATGTACCATACACACACACACATGCATGCAGGCAGAGCAACAGACAAACACACAAACACACCCACTCTGCGTATCAGACTTCAAACTTCTCTCTCTCTCCAACAAGGGGACATAAAAGGAGAGAGGCGCAGTTAGGCTAATTATCTCTGAATCGAGAGGAAATGAACAGCGTCATATTGTTGCACTGTTCTGAAATTGTTTGGCCCCGGCAGCACTAGAGGGACATCATACAGCTGCTGCCTGCCTTTTTGTCTCCTCAAGGTTTAACAAACTAACTCAGTGAAGATATTCCTCATAATGAGTTTGGATTGCAGCCACAACATAAATAACAACGTCAAAAACTGCTGCAGTGATGATGTTTTGGTGACAGATTCCTTTCTTTCTGTTTCCCGCAGCAACCAGGCGCTATGTAGTGCTAGCGTGGTGGTCTGCAGGTTTTTTGGGGGGGCTTCAGTCAGGGTCCACGGCGGGGTCACGGCATTTACCCCTCCTCCTCCCGCACCCTTGCGGTACGCTCCAAGAGAGCCCAAAGAGAACACGGAGGTGTTAGGGAAAACACAAACAGAGCCCCAATTGTCCCTGACTTGGGTTCAGCCCCCCACAACCCAACCTCCAGGGGTTTAGGACTGAGAGAATGAGCAACTGTCAATGGTGTTTTGTAAATACGTGGCTGTTTTCACTTCAGATGGGTTTATTCAGATGTCGGAGGGAAATGTGCCTGCTTTGCAGTCTGCGAGTGTCCTTGCCTTTCCTGTCCTATTGAGGTTGGTATGGGAAAGCCATTTGTGGTGCGTCCGAAAAGAGCAGCTCAATTGCCAGCTCCTTTGAGACAGGGGTTGACAGCTGAAACAAGTGAGCAAGCTGGTGGACAGGGCAGCCCGCTGAGTGATGGCTGTTTCTTATTGGCACTTATTGACCAGAGGCAAAGCCCCCCTACAGTGTGTCACATCTCAGCTAAATGGATTACAGACAAATCAGCCGGGGCCAATTGTTCCACCGACCTAACTACCTCACGGAGACCTCAGTGCAGTCAAGTGACTTCTGCATGACACTGCGTAACTGCAGCAGCAACGAGAAATAACTCAAAATATGATCTGCTAGGAACTAAAAAAAGCTTGCAGAGTGGAATTTTATCGGGAGGCACACAGTGATATTTATCTTCTGTAAACAGTTCTGTCTGTCTCTATAGTTTATAAGATGCACATGCGTTGGTAAAATGAGATCCTATTCTACAGGACTAATAGGTTTTCAGCTGTCATTTGTTCTGTTTTAATTACATGCTATTTGTCTCCCCATCATCAAATTAGCACCTGCAATTGGGACTGCTCCTAATGGCCCTGACTTAATGATGATTACAGACAATATCGGTTTCAACTTTCAGTAAACAACTGCCGCCCGCCCGCTGAATAAATTACTGACAGTCTGGATAAATCAATATACTGGCTGGAAGTTACAGTTCAGCTGCTGCAGAAGTGATCACATGTATAGACTCTGCATTCTTTTACTCGACTGATAAACAAAGGTTCTCGAAAAGAGAGCTCCACACAGCAGAGGAATGTTTCAAACTACGGTGGCAGGGGTCTGTAGATGCCGTGAGGACCATCCTCTCTGGTGTTAAGCACACCCTTGGGGGGTTAGAGAGGCGACAACCATTTCTTTACTTCTTCACTCCTCCCATTCTCTGTCCTAACCCCCCCACCTTCGATAGCTGGCTTTCTCCTGGCCCTTTTGTCGGCGGATTACTCCGGGTTTAGAGACGCACCGACTGATCCCTCCCTCCCCTATCGGAACCACACAGGGGGTTAAGACTGGAGCAAAGAGGGGAGACCTCCACACAATGATTTGAATTACAGAGGATTTCTATGTATGGCCACTTATATTCCCCCATTTGCTCTACTCAGAAATTACCGCAGAGCACTATTGAGTGCTTGTGGTTTTCCCAGCAGGAATCTTTGGATGTATGCCAAAACCCAGAGCAGATTTTTTTAGCAGTAACAACACCTCCATAGTTCAGTCCATAGTTGTTTCTTACTAAACTCTTTGTCTTTTTTTCAGTTTAAACACAAACATGTGTGAGGGCCCCTGTAATCATCCTCTGTACATGACCGACACAGAAAATACTAGAGGCAAACAAACAAGCCTCAGGTGAAACCGCAGCGATGTGTAATTGCACACAACCCACATCGTCCCTCTATATTGTGAGAGAACATAGGCTGTCTCCTCCTCTACAGGTCCGTATCCATCTCTCTCTGCCTCGTCCCCGGGACAGCTGCCCAGACAGCCCATCTGTCTGCACTGACCTGTGTTTGGGACCATGAGGGGAGCCTAAGTGGCCCACGAAGGGGGTCTCTGGCATGTTGCCCGTCTGGTAATGACAGTTAAGCTGCCAGCGGCTTGCCTAACAGCTTTGGAGGTCTCTCTGTGGTGCTACGGTATTGATATTGTATCGGGTTGCAAAGGGCTTGGCAGCCTTTTAATGAGAGCTCAGATTGATCAGGCGGTAGTGGCTCTCCCTTTACTGTGGATGATGCTCATTGGCTGTCCCTTTAGGCCTGACCTCCCTCTGATCTGTATCACGGACAGGGGAGTGAGACAAACACACTCATGCCTCCCGTACACAGTCACACATATGAATGTAACAAACAGAAATGTGGACTCGAGTCATTGTGACTTGGACTCATGACTTGACCTGACAGATAATAAATCATTTGAGACTTGACTTGAAATTAAAGACGTGAGACTTTACTTGTCCTGAGACATGATGACTCGAAGGACTCGTCTATGTTCATTTTATTTGTTTAGTTCTTCTGTTTTCTTTAGTCTGGCTTTCAGTATGTCACTGTTTAAAAGCAACGTGGAGGTAATATTCATTCAGTGATGAGAAATTAAGAAATAAATAAGCTTTCATAAAATTATTTATGGATTTTTTGGAATACATGTATATGTACAATAATGTACAATAATTATAACACAACTTCAATGCATTGACATACTTTTTGAATAAGTATAATAAATTGGCCAATAATGTCATTATTAGACAGGTCCTACATTTTTGTTTATTGTCTTCACAAAGACCTGACACTGCAGGTAAGACTAGGATACTGACTTGAGACTTGGACAAAAAGACTTGCTGGAGACTTAAACCAAATGACTGGAGTCACATGTCTGGTATAAAAAGCATACAAATATACTCTATGATAGGGCATCATAATAGTGGCAGTAGCGATGAAGTCTGTTTGCAACAGCCAAAACTAAATGCAACAGTAAAGGGACTGCATTGGTCACCAAAGTCATCAAGTTTAAAATACTACTGGCAGTAAACTGCACAAGAACATAATAGAAACTTGAAATTGTCTTCAACGATAAATACAAAAAAAAACCTGCTAAATTTCAGTCTGCACGTAGTCATAAAAAGATTGTTATTCTAATCTCAATAAATGTTCCCCAAAACAGAATAAATTATCAGCACAAACACAGAAGAGAAAAAGAGAATTTCTCTCAGTAAAGAGAGTTGCTGAAATAACAACAGTAATAAATAAAAAAATTAAGTTAGGACAGAAAATCAAAACAACATTTAAAGATTTTTTTCTGATGCATGGCAACATCTGTACACATACACACTCACCAACCACTCAAAAAGGAGTGAGGGAGAAAATCTCCTTCCTTTATGCTGAAGCTGTTTGAGGGGTCAGTGGCTGGACAACAGAGGTAGGCAAAGTTCAAATAAACAGAGTCAGAAGGAGAAAGGAGAAGGAAAAGAGATATTAAACCACCTGCCTGTCAGCCTCTATTATGGTACTCCACCTCTCTATCCCTCCTCCACCTCCTCCTGTCTACCTGCCTCCACAGGCTTGTGTCAAGGTCACAGCCGCAGTCTCTAGGACTCGCCTCGCTCCTATTAGCCCTCCATTAGGATCTTGTCAGAGAGGCAGCCAGCTGTCTGCCCCCCTGTGGTTGTGATCGTGACCCCCCACTCAGCCTCTGGTCATCCCCCTGGGAGCTACAGCAGGGAAGTAACAGGATGGAGGCAGAAATGAAACCCTGCTCGGTGCTCAAGGGAGAGGACACTGTGATTACTTTTCAGTGGCCTTTACTACTGAAGCAGCGGGGAGACCATTCCACGACTGTGCTGCCGATCGGTCACACTGAAATGTGAATTTTAAAAATTCAAGTAGCAAATGCACTGGATTTGCACGGGCGGAAAAGGTACATGTTGTGATTACGTCCTCCTCAAAATGGTCTCTTGCTCGGCGTCTTTTTCTTCTCTCTCTGCTATTAAACACGAACGAGCAGCGCCTTGATCAAGTTCATCACCCCTGTGTTGTAATTAGCGCAGTGTCAGAGTGCAGAGCATGGCCCCATTTCACTAATAGAGTAATTACACCACCATCGGCCAACTCTCTGACCTCTGTCACCCCATCCCCACACACCTTCAAACCTTCCGATTGCACCTTCCCATCAGCTCAGATGGAACATAAAGCATCAGACAGGACAGGAGATATATCCAGCTTTTCAACCGGGGCGGGGGGATTAATAGGCGGCTATAACCTTTTACTGTGGATCACACTGAGCAAAAAGGTCAATCAGATTCATGAGAAAAGCGTCGTGGATGAATGTCTGCGCTTAATGAGCGTTGTATAGCGGCAGTATCGCTGTTGCACCCTCCTACATGTGAAGTAGACAAGCATTAAAAATAAATGGGGAGTACACCCAATTCAAGACACATAAAACGGCCGGTAAATCCATAGGGTAAGCAGACAAGAGAGGACAGGGATGCAGGGACACTGTTTTACTGCTGTAGAGATTCAGTTAATTAGCCCTACATCGTAGTTAAGGGAGGGTATAACACCACAAGCTTCAACCAGACGCTCCATATCTCCACCAGATGTCATGCAGTTTTTCACAGGGTGGGCAGTGATGACATACTTGGTGTCATCCTGTGTTTGGTAAGCTCCTTGTTAAACACGGCTGTGATTAAAAGCTATTAAAGCAATTATCTTAACGGCAGGAGAGCTGGGGATCGGAAGAGAAGAAGAGAGCCTTTTGTGGAATTCAGATGAAACCTCCTTTCAGCACCGTCGCCCCAGATAGCTTAAGTTAGCTGAGTGGTTATGCAATTGGCAGAAAAGAGTTTTTTTTTTCCAAGTGTGGAGATGCACGCAAATGCGCACACAGACCCACACACTTTCTTCACAGCCAGTCGCTTCCTTACAAATAGAGAGCCAACTTCCCAGCCAGCCGATGGGAGCTGACACACAGCAGAAGAATGAGCCTCTTCTGTGTTGTCACTATAAAGCTTGGCCAGGGTGCCGAGTGGCCTCTCTGTGTGTGGCGCCGCAGGTTGGCACACTCACAGGGGGCTTTATTGGGGTGCCGTCCTGAGCGTCAGGCAGCATGCCCGATGTTGACAAAGCCTGGTATCGCCTGCTGTCAGGCCATTCTGTGTGCACCCGGCGGAAAGAATCAATTAGGCCGAGCTCACAACAGAGCACTTTAATATTTGACTTTTAATCAGTGGGCCGAAGGCAGGCTGCGGCATGGAAGCAAGCTGGCAGTCCCCGTCTTGCTGATGTGGAAAATGAGGGTCAGGAAATTGCTCCCGGAGCCCAACAATGTTCATCACACACCCCAGAGAGGATGTGAGGAATCGGTCTGTGGAGAAATTGCCACCACAAACAGGCTAATCCCCCAAAGTTGTTAGGGGAAAATATCCCTTCGTCACTCACAAGATATCAAAAGCACCTTACGCAACCGGCTGCAAACGGACGGAGGAGGAATATCACATAACTCTGTGCGTAAACAACCAGAGCTCTGTGGAAGGGACAGTGGTTTAAGAGAAGAAAACTGAACTGATGAGGTCCTCACTCGGCAGATGAACTGCGCCTTTGAAGAGTTTCTCTTGAAGACTTTTGGTTTTTATCCCACACTGCCAAAGGCTCCCTCTGCCAGCAAGAAGAGGAGGAAGAAAGAGAGAGGTGAATGCTGTCCTCACGCTGGGGTTTTGAAGTGGAGATCAGTCCTCAAACAGAATAGCTTACCAAAGGCACATCATTCACCTGTCTGCTGTTGGTAGTTTCACTGTGACAAGAAGGAAAATCAAAGTTCGTCTTCCTCAAATGCTCCATGAAGAAAAGTTACATAGCCTGGCGTGTTTTTATTTTTTTTTCACAAACAAAACACTAAATTATCACGGCTATATTAAGAGCTTTTTGTTGTGAGTCGTTTGTTAATCAAAAAGGAGAGCTGATTACAGACACGTACTGATGTTTTTGCAAGTGATAATGACTCAGCTGTGCACAGCTGTGTACATAATGTGCCCACATGTGCTGAGAGCTGCTTCCTCTGCTGCCATCCAACTGTTCGCACAAGATGACTCTGATCACAGCAGCAGCACAAGCGAGCCACTGGTAAACAGCCAACAGGAAAGTGGTAACACTGCAGCGGCGATGTGTCCAGGTCATGCAGATTTATTGCCTCTTTAAACTGCCTCTGCACAAAATCATTTCCATTTTTTTAAACCCACTGCCTCAAACTACTGATTTAAAGCATAAAATATGGCCTCAGCTTTCATTGCTTGTTTAGTAAAGACATGAAGCTGGTTTACAGCCCAAAGCCACAGGGGGTGAACACGATTTTTCAGCTGCTGATTTGATAATTGTGAGCTTTGTAGCTTGCTCATTAATTCTCATGACTATTTCCCTCAGCCTCACCTCACCCTCACTCTCTGCATCATCCTTTTCCCTCGCTTTTCTCGTCGTAATTACCATTCGGACTGACGGCCACAGAGGGGGCATCTGCTGTGGCCACAACAAAACCGCAACACCCACAGCTCTCTTTGATCACCGAATCCATCTCAGGGTGGCCAGCAATAACCATCCTCTTATTCGTGCTGGATAAAATGCTAATCACAAGCAGGCAGATCAAATGAGGCGATGTGATTTGGAGAGTGACTAAGGCAGCATGATGCGTGAGTTGCCTCTGGAGGCGAAGAATCTATCCCCCGCAGTAAATAGAGTGTTGACGTTAAATGTGGCCCGCTGTGTTGTTTGTTTCCTCTCAGGTCTGCAGAATCCATGGTAACAGGAGCAATGATCAGAACCTGTCTGCTCAGGTGGAGTGATACCCAGATGGATATACAGACTGCGCTAGAGCGACTGAACTTTATACTGTGATTCGATTCCAATGATGAAACACGGAGACACGACCTTGCATGCACCGACCCACATCTCCGTGTAAACAAACAAAAACATACAGAAACCCACCGTGGCTACAGCGACAAAACACCAATTTGCATCAACACATACGAGGCGACTCTTTACGTGCGTGTGCGCGAGGGGGAGATGCGATAGCAGAAGGAGATATCACTTTCACAGTGTGTAAGAAATGAGCAGCCTTACCTTTCTTTCTAAACAAGCTGTCTCTGATGTTCTTCTCTCCCACAGATATCAGCCTCTGACTGCCAAGTTCTGCAAGCAAACACAAAGTCCAGAGTGGATGAATACTTGGAACATGTGCAATTTCCACTTAAAAGCCTAAACAGAGCCAGACCATCTTCTATCTATGCAATTTGGGCATGTTTTTTTTTTTTTTCAAAAAGCTATTTAAAAATCTATTACATTTTGCAGGCATTCTGGTTCATTCATGCTCATGATGCTGGGCTTTTTGTCTCACACCATCTGAGTCCAGATGCCAGTCCCAGGCTCCACCCTTCCCACACACACACACCCCGAGGATGGTGACACATATGTTTCAGACGAAAACACTGTGATAAACTGTAGGTAAAACTGGAGATAAACAACCATACATTTTGTGAGAGTGAGCATGATATCTATACGGGATAAAATTAGTTTTTGACTGATGCTGTGATGCCTGTGGAGACAGGCAGTAGTTGAGGAGGTGGCTTAATTAGATTTGTGCCGGATAAAATAGTGTAACATTTTTTATTCATAATTATCCCTAACCCTCCAGGACATTTTCAGCGATAGTGATAATAATGAGTTTCTGTTTGTTATGCTTTATAAGCACTGCTCACTTTCAGTCAGGCTGACAAGTAAAGCCTTCCACTGCTATAAACTTGGTGTCAGATTGCAGCTTGATGGAAGGAGATGAGAGAAAGCTGCTATTTTTCTGCACCTCAGCTGCTTCTAACACTGTCTCCATGTCTCCAACAGCCTCTGGTTAAGATCTTGTAGGCCTTGTTCTGTGTCTGCCTGTGAAGACATGTTGACAGGGCTGATGCTGTCTGATCCATGTCCTGACTGGACAGGTGTCAGTGTCCAGCTTGTAAACATCTGAGCCAAGCCAAATCAGCTTTGACATCTCCATAACCACACTATGAGAACTTGGCCTTCATCTCTCTTTACCGATGGAGCCGCTAGTGTTTCATACGTAGTCTTAAAATGATTTGCACCCGAAAATGTGGTACTGCACACTCACCCGCACCAGTTTATGTGCAGCAAGGCTAAGAATAAACTGGAGAACCTTATAAGCTCATATGTATCTCACTGCCAAGGCACGTCTCTGACCCCAGCTGCTCTCTGCCCACGCCAGCTCTGCCGGCCACTCATGGGCATCAAAGAGAGGTGAGGCCGGACACCTGTGCCTGTCAATCTGTCTGTGTGTCCATCTGGAGCAATAAAATAAGCCTAAGACCTCAGTCAAGGCCTGCTTTGCCCTGTGAAGCATATTCCTAGATAGCTTAACACATAACTGACATAGACTTTTGAAGGACTCAACGAGGGGGAAGAATTTCAGTCGTGCAACAACAATACAACACAGCAGAGACATCAGTTGTTTTGACAGGGATTTATTTGGCCACAGATGACATCCACATAAAGTTGCAGCATCCAGCAGACACCGCAGGCTGCAAATGGCAAACATGATTTACTTTCCTTTTCTCTCGCTAAAATAAAGGAGTGACATATTTAATATAAATAAGCAGAGAGGGGGAGGAAGAATCGGGACGGGACTGGAACAGGCTGTGGGTGACAAGGCAGTGTGACAAGCACGGCAACTGAGAGAAAATGCGACACCTGGCCTTGTCCTTGATGTGAATAAGAGGATGATGCATCAAAAAGTGACAGGGCAGAAAGATGGCTATTACCCAGGCGAGGAAGATGAAGAAGAGGAGAAAGTGACTATTTTTAGCAGTGGATTAAAAATACTCCAGGGGTTCATTTAATATTCCTCTCCATAAAGCGCTCCTGTGTTAATAAATCATGTTTTATTAGTTGGGATAATCTTCCGTTCTTGCCAGAGATACACTAAAACTGTAACGACATTTCGGAGCATTCCAGCAATGCGACCTAATGGCCACGCTAGCGAATAAAAGCAATCGGCGACTCCATTCTCTTCTGACCGAGATAAGCTGGAATGAGCCGTCTGTTGATCCTGATGAAGTTTGACCGAGAGGGTAAATGAGCGGGAGCGTTCTGTTTGATTGGCTGCATTCTCCCCATCGGGCAGGAGGTTGATTGATTTCAGTGGGCTGGAACCCCGGCTCTGCCCCTATTGATCCATCATCCCCAGCCCTGTCTCTTCCCCAATTAAGAGTTCACTAAGCCGCCACTATGGACCACTCCTTGTGAATACCACCTTCCTGCCAACATCTCAATGCGTTCATTGCGCTGCCTGTCTCTGGCGTTTTCTCACTTCATTTCTCACTATCACCTGCTACTCCTTCATTCCAGCTGTAGATAATGCTCAGTCCCATCTGAACAATAACAGAGGAATTTATCTCGATATGCGATGAGCTAGCTTCTTTTTAACCTTCAAGGTTAGTAAAGGAATCCCGCAGTTCATTAAACACAAGCACGGGCTAGAAAAGTCCAAATCTCTTTACATCACTGAGAATCAATTGCTTCACCAGCGGCCAGATTTTAAGGATTAGAACGAATTGAGATACTTTGGATGTAGAAATCTGGGCTGTGTCTGGGTGTCAGACGGGGAAGATCAAAAGATTCATTAGATTAGAATTAGATCAAACACAGTCAGAAGTTGTGAGGACAGACAGAGGAGGAGTGTGTGAGAGTGGTCGACATGAGAGAAACACAAATCCAGGCGTAGGATCCAAAAAGCCGTCTGACTCAGAATCCATTTAATTGCCAGGTACATGTACGGATACAAGAAACCTGACAGTCTTTGTGTCTTTCTCTAGAACTGTTGGCACATCAGCGTGCTGATCTGCCCACCTTGAGGGCGCAGTGAGGAAAAAAACAGTTCAGTCACAGGTCATTTGTGCCCCGATACACCAGGCCTTAAACCACTAATCCTGCTGCTTTGGTGAAGTGAGAAAATCCAATTTCAGAGATCTGTAATTCCATAAACCTTATTAGGCACAACAATGGCTGCTACACCCTGAGGGAGAGGCATGAGGGAGGGGGCGAGGGTGAAGTTGTGACCGGGCTAAACACAGGGACGGAGAGAGGATGACGAACACAGGAATGAAGATTAAGGTAGAGTTGGAGTGTAGCAAATCAGGCAAATGAAGGAAACAGAAGAGTTCTGGCACAGCTGCACTTCTAGTAAGTTACCATGACTAGGTACAACATGATGAAACAGGTGACGCACGAAGACTCACAGGGTAAAATGTTCAGTCAAGTGTTGTCCTCACTGCTGGTATATTTGTCGTCCCGGCTTCAACCTTGTCTTACTTTATTTAGTGACGTCTTAAATCTGTCACAGCTGATCTTTTTTTGTTTGCTGTCTTTTCTCCTTTATTTACCATATAATCCCTTCTTCGCGTTAAGACTCTGAACAGGGCAGAAGGTTCGGGGTGATGTTTTGTGCACATGAAGCGAATTCCAGAATAGGAAATAATCTGTTTTATTTTGTTTGTGTGTCCTGCCATCACCACTGTATCCTGTATTCATTTGATCGTAACATCGGTGGGCCACTTAGACTGCTGTTATGTGAGTGCTCTCATTGATTGTTTGCCTAAATCCAAGAGAGTGGGGTGTGTCTGTTTGCTTTGCTTTACTAATGGGCACCATCTCAGCACACACCTCAGTGATGGAGCGGCCAATCGCAGGCAGTGGAGGCGACATGTTCATAAAAGAAAGGAACACAGACGAGATGAGAGGAATATACCGCAGGTGAATCGATAAAACCCTTCAAATCCGCACAGAGGGACTCAGGTGGTGGAAGTGCGATGAAAATAATTATGTGGATAATTAGATCTGCGGAGATGAGAATTTGCTTATCAGACAGAAAAAACGGTTGAGTAGAGTGGCTTTGAACTCCAGTCAGATTTTGGCTGTGTGCCCAAATCTCCCAATCACTGCTCTTAGCAACCACAGTTAATTCTGTCATAAATTATTCACAACTGTAACAAAACTGTAGCAAAAGGCCACCGATAACCCCGGGATCTAAAAGCTGATTAGAGGAGGAGATGGGAGCGAGGATTTAATACAAATTTCAGAGATATAGGGGCTTTAGTGACATGCTGTTTGATATTGCAAGTGAGAAGGGGCCTCTAGCTGCTGTCCCTCCTGAGACAGATAGGGCAGTGAAGCCTGTACTCTGTGGCCAGCAGGGTATAATTACATTTCCCCATGGGGCACCTGCACCGCAGCAGCTCAACCACATAGAGGGGTGAGATTGAAAGCTGATTGCGCTGGCTCACAGTAGCCCGATGGCCGTCCGCATGTGAATGTTAGGAATCACACATACACACACACACTGAGATGATTTGCGCACAGGCAGAGAAACACAACACACATGCAGCAGCACGCGCACTTATAGACTCGTAGCGGCATGCATCTCCTTATTCGCTCCCGCCAGCCGTAGACTACTCTTCGCTCTCTCACTGTTGAGAGAGGAGCGTCTGAGCGCCGTCGTCAAGGGGTCCTTCTACCTCTCTATCATTAGAGCTGAGGGGAGCAGCATCACTGAGATTTACGCACTGATCTCTTGTTGCCGCCTCATCGCAGGACCTGTTAACAGCATCTCATACATACAGATGAAGAGGGACTCGGAGGGGAAACACGTGAGTGCCACTTACTGTCAAGCTACTTTTAATGTAGTCAACAGGAGCCGGATGTGTGACTGAATGAGTAATGAAACACAGGTTATGCTTCCAAGTTGAAGCTGAAAT
>OMLP01044791.1:7990-19677 GCA_900302685.1 Spondyliosoma cantharus
CTGGGATATTATTTCCCAGAGAGTAACATGCAAGACCCTTGAATGCACACACACACACACACACACACACACACACACACACACACACACCACTAACCTTGGGTTACTGACTTGATAAATGATTTAACAGCAAACAAACATGGAGTTAAAACAGTAACTTTCAGTGCTACGTTCCAAAATCCCGGAAACCCTTTTTGAAGTTCCGCCGGGGCAAAGAGGATGTGATGCGTTTCGCGTGTTCAAGTGAAGCTCTTTGTTAAAACAAGCGGCTCAAGACTTGCCATGAGCAGCAAGAAGAGAAGTCCATCCATAACGCAAAACCAAAAGAATCTGGAGGACGACTGCCTTCAATGCAAACCCTTAAGTGCAAGTCAGAGCGTTTCAAGGTGTCAACACTCTGCAAGAATCATGATGCTGAATCATCACGCGCCTCCAATCCATCAGCCTCTGCTCGGCTGTGTTGAGACACGGCGTGCAGACGTGAGCGCACGCTGATCACACGCTGACTCACCAAACGGGACACAAGCGCGTGAAACAAAGACGAGTCGACCCCGAGGTGCGTCTCTTGCGAGCCTCTGATGCCACGCCGAGCTCACGGCCGGTCGATTCAGAAGTGTCACATGTCAGCTCGACGGGGAGAACCAGCGAGGAACCAACGGTGGCTCCACTCCTCCAACACATATCATGACACAAAAACTCCTCTGCTGAGGGTTTCCATCCTGACAGCGGCGCAGTTCTGAGCACAAGGCCTTTCAGCACATGTGCCGCAAAACACCAAACATGGTCATGAGGGTTGGAGTTCGAAAGCTAGCGCGTTCACCCGAGTGCAGAAACGGCTTCTCGGATGTAAATCAGTCTAAACTTTCACTCATTTCAACCTCAAATGCCAAAACTGACTTAGCGCGTGGGAGCCTGAAGTTTGAGAAGCGTGATGTTCTCAGGAGTTCAGACAAGTTAACAAGCCACAAAACAAATACTGAAGCGACACCTGTTTTAACAGACTGTTTGACAATTATATATACACATTAAACAATTTGAAAAACTGGACCTCACTGTCAACAGCACAAGATGTATTTTGCACATTTAACCGAGGCAGCAGGTTGTTAATCATAAAAAAAAATGGGGGGTTGATCACCAAGAGGCAGAACGTGAGAGAGGAAAGAGGAAGCGAGGAAAGAAAAAAAAAAAAGGTAGAGAGAGAGAGAGAGAGAAAGAGAGAGAGAGAGAGAGAGAGAGAGAGCTCGTGGTGAGGAGAAGCAGCGCGCGCGGTGTGCAACGTGCGCCTGACGAGCATCTCCGCCTCCTCAGCGCTCCGAGCGCTTCACTTCCCCTTTCTAACCCTCCAGAGCAATAACGGAATTAAACGACATCGGCTGGAAAATTTAAAAAAAAAATTAATCACACGAGTGTTTTTCATGTTCGTTTGAATATCCTACAAATACACGAGAGATGGAAGATTAACCCCCTCCACCCCCGAAAGAAAAAAAAAAAGAAAAGGGGGAAATAAAAGATAGAATTCATGGAAAATTGAATTGAACGCCTCAAGGTTTAACTGGATTTGCCCAACACCAATTAAATAAAAGAGAGAAAATACCGAGAAAGCGGAACAGAAAACGTAAATAAATGAGAAATTGAGAAACGCGTGTGTGGTGCGCATGTGGGAGACAATCAGCATCTCACACATGTAAAACACATGGAGGAAGAAAAAAGATGAAGAAAAAAAAAATACACATTTTCGTTTTTTTATATATGGACGCATCAGCCGCGTTGCGTTAAAGAGCAATTAAGAAATAGAGAATCCAGCATCCAGAGCGCACAGAGAGAGAGAGAAACAGCCTTTATCCAAATGTGCATCGCAGCTTCCTCACCAGGAAACACATCCCTGCTCACACACACACACACACACACGCACACACACGCTGGCATCAATAAAAACCACCTCTAAATGCAACAAAAATCAATAACGCGTTATAACGTCTCACAGGTGAAACTCTGTCAGCTGCATCGCCTTTAAACAAAAAAGAAAAAGGAAATCTAAAAAAAAAAATGAAAAAAAAAAATGCTTCATTCAAACCATTCAAAGCGCAGATCTAATAATTAGAAACACGGAATCATGATTCTAATTAAAACATCTGTAAATAAAAGAAGACGAGCAGCCGCTCAGTCATCCCTCTGTGGGGTTTTTTGTTTTTTTTTTGCTTTGTAGGTGAGCAACGAAGATGTCGTTTTTTTGTTTTATTTCCTCCTCTTACCTGTTCTGTTGATGTGATTTTGTATATTATTTTGTCCTTTTAATGTCCTTTGAGCGCGGTCCCTTCTCCCTATGTCGTCTTGTCCGTGTCCTCCTGTGTCCGTGAGAGCGACTGAGGGTTGGACGCGTCGTTGCCTATATTTTAGCCTGCTTATAAGCCCCTCTTTCTGACCTTTGTCTCTTAAAACAGGGGGACCAGAGACATCAGCGGCAGTGGAAAATCACCGGCCTGCCTCCTCTCAGAGCAACAGGAGAGCTGTGTGTGTCAGACGCCTTCAGGGCCCGCGGGAAACCTCGGAATTCTTGCAAAGTGCGCCGTTACACGAAGGAGTAGCAGATGGCTGCGATCTTCATCTTTTCCCAAAAATCCACTGGATGAAACCCCCCCCCTCCCAAAAAAAATGGATTGTGTGGTAAGGACTAGTATTTTGTCTCACCTCAAGAGGGATTTAATGTTTTTATTTTTATTTTTATGACAGTCTCTGTGCTGTCTGTCTTCCCTGCCTCCTGCCACAGTAATCACGTGTGGGAATTACTGTTGTTGTATAAGCCTGACAATTATTGTGTTTGTGGCGAACAAAAAAAATGGCAAGAATGGCAATAAAACACGATATAAAGATCGCACCCAAGATGGATAACTGTGTCTGGTGCTCGCCTGCCTCTTTATGAAACGTTAAACATCAACAGACTCCGGGATGGAACTTGAAATGAAGCCCAAATATCTTCCTGCCACACAAACACAAGTGTTCTCAAACTCCATTTTTTTTTTTTCATTTTAAATCATCAACAGCCGACCATAGGCACTTAAAGCTTCCACTGAGGGATACGGTGATGTTTTCATTTGTCAAACCGGGACAGTGAGATTTACGAGCAGCACCTGAACGCAGCATTAAGGAGCATTAAAGTGGCAGTCCCCCCCCCCTCCACCAACCCATTTCACGAGCTGGATGGTTGGTATCATAACGAGCACACGCTCAGATTCTCAAGCGCGCCCCCGGCTACACACACACACACACACACACACACCTTACGCGCGTGACGTTGAGCAGTCGCTGGAGTGCACGCGGTGATGGAAATAAAGGAACAGTGTGAGGAGTCCTGTGCAGCTGATTTCTGCATGTGGAGCAACAGCAGCAGCTCTGATTCCTGTTAAAACATGATGTTTGTTTTGTATTTGAAATTATCAGGACTCATTAAAAAGAATAAAAAATATACATATTTTTCTGCATTTTTTGCAGCTTAGATCCTTCTACATCTTCAGTGTGGAGGCAGAATTAAAACATCAACGTAGTCCGGATAATACTGCTCATACTTTCTCATTCATACTTTCAGCTACAAACTCAAACATTCACAACATTTTTCCACGTTAACTCATACTTCATAATTTTTGCACCGTCACAGTTTTAAGTGTTCATGTAATTTTGATTAGAGTGTATGGAGCCGGATGTTACGGGTCAGACCGGGTGGTATCATCTTCAGAGCGGAGAGCAGCTTTAAACTCTTCTTGAGAAATCTCTCTTAAACATGCTCGTACTCCTACAAGCTCTCTTCATGCATTATTTCTACTTCAAAAAGTCACCTCCAGATGACAGGAGTGCTCAGCAGCTAATGCACTGACTCCAATGTAAACTGAAAACAGAAATGTTAGTAGCTAAGCAATTGCTCAGATTCACACATTTCTGACAGTACAGAACTTTAAAGTGAGGGTTGGTGACTTACTCTGGTGCAGTGCAGCCAACATTTCCCAATACTTACATGCTAGCTTGATGGCAGCCATGTCTGTTATGTTAGGTGTTTTCTGCTATGAGTGAGACATGAGACGGACACGGTTTGTGATGGCAACAAAGTGCTGCACAACACCGCACCTGAGCCTGTCATCCAGCAGGTAACTCAGTAGCACAAAGCACGCAGCCTGCAAGTCTTTCGTTCATCTGTGAACTCAGTAGCACAAAGCACACAGCCCCTGAATCTGTTGTTCAATAGCTAACTCAGTAGCCCAAAGCACACAGTCCCTGAGCCTGCAGTCCAGCAGCAACACAGCAGCCATAGCACACAGCCTGCAAGTCTGTCATTCAGCTGTGAACTCCGTAGCACAAAGCACACAGCCCTTGAGCCTGTCATTCAGCAGCTAACTCAGCACCACAAAGCCCTTTAGCCTGTCGTTCAGCAGCTAACTCGGTAGCACAAAGCACACAGCCCTTGAGCCTGTCATTCAGCAGCTAACTCAGTAGCACAAAGCACACAGCCCTTGAGCCTGTCGTTCAGCAGCTAACTCGGTAGCACAAAGCACACAGCCCTTGAGCCTGTCGTTCAGCAGTTAACTCAAGAACTTGAGCGCACCTGTTCACACCTTCATCTATATATTCTACAGAGGGTTTAAAGTGATCTATAGTATAAATATTCCTGTAAATCTTTAGCACCTTTAACACTTCCTGAACAAATATGGACAAAATAACAGTTGACAGCTAAGTGAAATCTGTGATAATTTAAATTTAACACCACAAATTCAGCTTAAAATCCAAACTTACCTCTGCAGTAGTGTTATTTTATTGGAAGTCAGATGTTCTTGTACATATCTTTACGATCTTAATGGGCCTTGCTGTACTCTATTACACCCTTTATATCAATATAATGTTCCTCTACAGATGCTGACCGCAGTGCTTAATGAGTTTAATGGTCTTTAATGGTGACTGTTGTATTTCTATGATATTGCAATGGTCTCTCCAATACTATTTTATATTATTACTATCATTTCTTCAGGCACTTATTATGTCGTATTATGTGAGGTTTTCAGTATGTCCCAACATACATTATGATATTTTTGCAGTAATCTTTGTTTACAACCTTAATGTTTATTGCAGGCAGGCAACAGTTTGCAACAAATGGTCCACAGAGGATGTTTTCGTTCAACTTTTCTCCAAATCTAGTGTTTTGGAAATTTACTAGCACCACAGTAGGGCCAAATGGGCAGTTTGCCATAAAAACTACTCAGCACATTCATACCCAACACCAAATTTGGTGAAAGCGATGCAGCGACTCCTAATCTTATCTACTTCAAGAAAACTTTTCTTTTGCAAACTGGTGTTTATGATAACACATATTGGCTGGTTATCCAAGAGTTTACCTTCAAGCTGCTCTATTCAAAAACTTTGAAAGAAAATTTAAAAAATGCGTGCCTTTGTATAACAAGTCACTTTGGTGCATCGAAGAGCACTCAAAAGAAACAGTCGGCGTGCAGAAGGTCATGTTAGAAACAGTCTTTGAGCTGAGAGCCTTCATCTGTTCCCCCTGCTGCATCTTTTTCTTTCTCCGGCTGAGTATTTCAGTGTTGCCAAGGAAATAACCAGCAGAAAAGAGCTGATAAATCATTTGAATACTTAGAAAGACATGGTAATGTCGAGGCTGGCAAAAATGTCTGACGAGGAAAAAGAACTAGCACAATAACAGAGGCTTGTTTACATATCAGTCACTAAATTCAAATATCAAGGAAAGGGGCATAAAAATGATTAACCAAGCCGTCTGTTATCTGCTGCAGACATAGACCCTAGCAGAGCTGACCGACTTTTGTTAAGCGTTATGTACATTTTAAATGTTCAACATTGACGACTGTGATCTTTCAGCTCTACCGTTCTGCAGCTTTTACGAATACATGTGTGCTTATTCTCTTTTTAGAAAAGGTTTCCAAGCATCTCCCTTGCAGCTGCGATGGAAAATTACTCTCGCTTGACCAGTGAACCCGATTTAAACCCTCGGAGCGAGGTGTTGACAACTTGTGTTAACCTATGTCCTAAAAACTCTTTGTATCAACGTCTTATCTCGAGCCCTCGACCGGGAGTTAATGTCCCCCCCGACACTGTTTTTCAAACACTATCTCACTACTTTGTTTACACTGGCTTTATGTAATGGCCGACTACACCCTCCCAGATCGGAGTTCTAGTTGTGGGAGGCACAGATGAGGAAATGAGGTTAATGCAAGAACAACAGATTGAAAGTCATACAAGTGGCGGCCAAAATGGATGTGTGTTTTGAGGCCGCTCATTAGAATACTTACTTATTAACTGTTTTGCATTTGTTTCGAGTGAAGCCAGGAATCCACGGCCTTCTGTGGCCTTCAGATGGTTCTTGTAAAGCTTTGAGGTATGTTATTATCCCGCTGTCATAATCGCAGTCGCTATCAAGCTTACGACCATTACTTACCTGTATACTTTCCCATTTGGACTTTTCTACAGAATGTGTAACATCATGAACAAATGTTTATGACCTCTCTGTCATATCGGGATGGTGAGGAAGTTACAACCAGGAAGTCTGTCGAGCCAGTGACCTCGGTTCGAGGCCGTTTCAACAATTTTTGGCGAGTCGTCGCAACATCTCAAGCTGTGTTTGTGGCAACCGAAACATGCATTTTAAGCCAAAACACAATCTTTTTCCAAACCCTCATCAAGTGATTCTGCGCCTGAACGTATCAACATTACAAGCACAGCATCGTCGAAACACACAATCGAAACAAAAGAAATGGTAAGTTGCAACATAAAGAAATGAAAAGACCCAAATATATCCGTGGTTTGCAGAAACGTACATTGCCAACATTTATTCTGGGGGCTGGGTTGCACTCCGTGTCTCTAATATCCTCAAATACAATAAATAAAGTCGGCGAGTGAGCAAGCATTGAGAAGTTTTGAGTGCGGAGGGTCCAACTCGTGTTCTTCACAGTCCTGCGTTTGCGGGATCGCATTCGCGCCCCCCGCGTTGGATTTTATGAAGGCTACTCGTGTTTCGAAGCTTCTTAAATACTTTAAAAGGGCAAACGTAAAAAAGGTTTGCTGCCCGTTCGGCTCAATAACGTTCTGTCATCAGCGAACGGAAGTTGTTTTTAAGGGCAGCAGAATACAACAAACACACAACCGTTGAGACGGCAATGCAAAAAAACATGATTAAGAATGAATCAACAGCCACTCAAGAGTGTTGTGCAACCTTGAATATGAGAACACATGGAGCCGTGTGGAGCACACAGCTGATGATTATTATTGCGAGCACTGTATTTTCAGATGCTACCGAATGCACTTTGTGTCAGGCCACCCCACAGTGGAGCTTTATCTATTGAGAGCAACTGCGGAGCGTCCATGTGTCGCCAAAGTTAACCAGGGGAACTGGCACGGCGGCGCTCGCCGACAGAGGCAGCGCGGCGGAGATAAGGTGGGCTTCAGTTTTAATGCTTTGCAACAATCTAAACAACTTTTCACAAAACGGAGAAAAGAAACCTGAAGCGGTTCGATAAAGTCTGAAATGAAGTGTTCTCCAGCGAATCCCGGACACCTGCACCCTTCGCTGCACCCAGCTCTGCGATTGGACGGCAGCGTGTCTCAGCCAATCGGTGGGCAGGGACGGTTTATTTCCGCCACGTCATGATGAACTCGGTGACCTCCCGTGAACTAATTAGAACACAATTATACAGCACCGTGCAGAAAAAAGAGGGCTCTCATATGATTTAATACTGTTATGGATTTTTTTTCTTTCTAATCTACATTCCAGACTCTCACTGCTCCTCTGAGTGTCATCTATAAAACATAGTTAGAGAGCAACCAGACTTGCCGTGCATGTCTTGTCGCTCATTAGTTTAGAGCTCTGCCTGTGTTTGTCAGATTGTGCCTGTATTGGTTTTATCTGTCTCTTCAGTTTTGACATGTGATCACATGTTTTGAAGTGTTAAACCACATAAAGGGACGGTTCAGGCTGCCGCTGCTGCTGCTGCTGGGGTTGTGATGGTGTGGGTGATATTTTCTTGGCACACGGTCGGGCCCGTTAGAACCAAACAGAACAATGTTTTTTTTTTTCTAGCAATGATGACATATTCATGACCCAGGAGGATCCACTGTAAGCCAAGTGGAGGAGAAATAACAAAACAAACTGGAGAGCAAGTTTTTTGAAAATCGATGTGCTGCTCGGTGTTCTGAGAGCACCGTCAGGTATTAAATATGAAAGGATGGGTTTAAATCCAGTCATTATCTGTTCACCTCTGCGCTGAAGGACGGTAAAATGAAAGAGGTTTTGTAGTCCGCAACTTTGCTTTGCAGCAAGTAAACAGTGTTGTATTCTCCAGGACAGCTGAAAAAAGTCTTGACAGAAAATATAAAATGACTCAGTGTTTATTGTCCGACATAAACCACGTTATTTACACCCACACGTATTTCTTTAAGCTGAAATCTTCACAATAAAGTCTGAGATTCAGAAGTAGAGCGCCTATGTATCAAACACAACCGGGTACCGGATGAAACTGACTTACTGGACAAATTGTTTGGCCGCACGGTGATGCCTCACACTCTGGGACCTGAATTATTAAAACACATTCATGTAAACCGGTCACTGTTGTTTAAAAGGATTACTATAAGTTGGTATGCAAGTGTTGTGAAAAACACTTGAACAAAAGTAAATAAATATCGATGTTAAAATATTATTTTGCTAAAAGTGAGAGTCAACTAGATGGATAGTAGTTGAGTAAAAGTCTTAAAGCGTCTGATATTATATGTGCTTATGTGTCAAAAGCAATTTTCTGTCAATAAATGTATGTATATACGGTATATTATTGATTATCCAATCAGATATTCAGCATCTGTCTGATAATCAGAATCAGTGTTTTGGTGGAAGTGGTACAAATACAAGTACCTAAAAAATAAGCACAGATCTCGTATTATGTGTAAAATGTACTTTGATGTTGAAGACACAAACACTGCGTTTGTGTAATGGGATACAAATAGTGATGGGTTGTAACTAACTATTATTATTTTTTACTTGTTAAGCTGCCATACAATCCATTCTATGGTTGGAAATGATTTCTCTTCATGTTCAGGAGCCTTTTTTCTTCCCCCCCCCACAGCAACAGACAGAGAAGCTAACGCACACGTGCAGTCGGATGTGAAGCGCATCAGTTTCTATGCTGCTCCGCCTGTTACATAATCTCAGGACCAGATTTGTTTAGGATCTCCATAAACACACACGACAAAACACGCTCGCATGCAAACACATCGACACAGCGCCCTTTACACGCTTCGAAAATACATCGCTTCACTCGGGGAAATCACACAAACACGCGCAGTCTCGCTCCTAAAGGCACTTTGCATCATCCAAATGACTCACGGCCACCGAAATCTGCTCCGAGGAACCAAACATCCTGCTTACTCTCCTATCAAATGAAGTGGTCTGGTCTGGATAATAAAGTAGCACTCAGGGATTTCGGCGTTCTGCCCCGACGCAGTTGCACGTGTTGACTTTTGCCCGGGTCGATGAAAACGAGACCTTCTGAAGCAGTTCTGCATTATTCATCTCCTGTTGTCAGTCACAGGTTGTCTGCAGCTCTTCATCTAAAAAGGCCCTGACGCACCAAAAGTGACATCAAAGCTCGACTGTTGCCTCCGCTGCCTCATGTGTCCCGCGTTTCAGCCAAGAGGCTGCACCTGAACACACCGCAAAGACTCCAACTGAGGGCCAACGTGCGCCTGGGTGAAAGGAAACGCCTCGCTGCAGATGCACAAACCGCTTTTATGATTGAGAAGCTGTTTTTTGACAGCACTCTCACTCTTCCAATCGAGAATGTGTCTGATGGAAAAGCTGCAAAGGCAGTCGCGAAGAAGCGGGGATGAAAAATAAAGAGAAAACTTTCTAAATGGGTGAAATTTAGAAAGTTTTCACGTTTCTCTTCTCGTGCACTGATCCGCTTCCCTGAACAGCTTATCGTCGTGATTTCTCTCACAGGTGAGCTGATTTTAAATGCTCAATCGGCCAAAAAAAGCGACAGACAAGGGGACCACACGGCATCGGTCAGAGCCGCAGATGCTCACGATGGCCCTGACGATGGGCGACGAACAACCGTCATGCCACGTTGTGCAATTTTCCAGCCCAGTCTCATCACAAAATCAACCAGGTCGGCCGTGAGAGCAGCTCATTACCGCACATATTGACGTGCGTTGGTAGGCAGTGACGTCTAGTGGCCGTAGTGATTATTACAGCAGCAAAGGAGGAAGTCGGGTGAAGTAGTGTAAAGAACGACAAAGTGTGCACAGGGAGGAGAACAGGTCGGATCCGTAGGACAAAGACTGTCGTTCAAGGGGACTGTTGTTCGTGTCCGGTGTGAAAATGAGTTACGTCACACACATAAAGTGACTTCATTTATGTACGTAACGTGGGTAAGTGATTAGCTTAAGTCACAACTGTCACCTAAAGCACAATGTCTTTCCAAACCTAACCAAGTAGTGTTGGTGCCTAAACTTTACCAAAGTGCAAGTGTACAACAGAGGCCTGGTACACCTGTCATTGGGAACCATGATATATGTTGTTTTTTTTGGGGTCGCTGGCAGTCAACCTATTACGCGGTCTAGTTATGAGGACGTGTGGTAATCTTATTTGAACAAAAACACTCCCAATAGGCAAATTCTGTGACAGATACATTTCTTATTGTTGCCTCGCAATAAAAGTCACACGAGCAGTGAAATTAATCTCCACACGACTGACTGCGAGAACTGTTTTTGGGTCGACTCGGGTGAGTCGGGCACCTGTTCTGAAACTGAAGGTAATCATATCAAGATCTGCAACCATTCAGATTAATGTTTAACTTTCTCTTGGTGCGCCTCCTCCTCCCAGCCCTGCGTTTTCTATATGGAGCACTACACTCTCCTTGCTGGTTGAAAGCTAATCCTTGTTCATTACGCTCCCAGTGAACCTTTTTATTGTCTCATTTGACTGAAGGGGAAACCAATCTAAAATATCAGATCCTGTTGGCTGCGAGCAGCAGGGAAGTAAATGCTTTACAACGGGAACACAGTAAAGGTCAGACGGCAAGAGTCACCACAACCGTGGTAAATGGTCGATAAAATTGCAAAACGAGAGCTTTAAAGTCACTTCAAGGTCCTCAAAAGTGTTAAATGTTAACGTATGCTTTGTGAGAAGGGAAATAAAACAGGACCTTGACACGGCTCTGGTCAATAACCACAAACTGAAGAGTGAGGAGGTAGTCTGACCTTCTCCCTCAAGTTTTTTTATCGTAGCACAGAGAAAAATGTATATTCTTCACTGATCTGTTTCCTGCCGCTAACATTTTGCCCTGTACGCTGATGATGATACTTTATTTGGAATCCCAATTAACACATAAAGACACCTTGAGGGCAGCTTTTTCATCTTTGCGCAATCTAGCACTCAGTTTTTATCATGGATGTAACATTTGGAGGGGATAATTGATATTATAACAACGTTTTGGTGAGTAATTTCTAAGCTGTTGTTTAATCAATCAAAAATCAATCTGGTTTTTGTCCCAAATGCCACTTAAGAGGCACATTTGTGACTGGGAATGTCATTTCCTTCATTACGGTGTCACTGGACATCCCTCACAAACTCGAAAGGGGATTCACTCCTGGATGTGAGGAAGAGCCAGAGCTCGTTCAAACATGTG
>OMLP01044791.1:29114-48149 GCA_900302685.1 Spondyliosoma cantharus
GGCCTCCTTGGCCTCCTTTCTCAGACGTCTTTCGCCCTTTGTGAGTGATGACATAGCGGGACACATAAACTTTAAAGGGACAGTTTGGGGTTTTTTGAAGTGGGGTCATATAAAGTACATATCTATAGTCGGTCTGTTCGCTAGCGTCATCGCCGATCAGCGCAGCCTCAGTTTGGAGAAGCAGAGAGCCGCACGCTCAGCTTTGTACTGCAGTGAACGGAGTCCAGATGCAAAGCAAATTTTAACCGCCTAAAAAAAATCTATACCAGTTCAAGTGTACGTCGTATAGAGAAAATTCACACTGCCCTTTCTTTTGGCACTACACTTTCTCAACCGTAGAACCTCCGTATCCCTACGCAGTTTGCGCTAATGCGTAGGGATACGGAGGTTCTACGGTCTGTGTCTGAAATTGTTACGTTTCGTTTTTACCAAAAGTAAACAGAGTCGAGTCTTCTCCAAACTGAGGCTGCGCTGATCGGCGATGACGCTAGCGAACAGACCGACCATAGATATGTACTTTAGATGACCCCACTTCAAAAAAACCCGAACTATCCCTTTAAATCCCTCATCCAGAAGTAAGTTTGGAGCCTCACTGCTCGCCTTTACAAGACATCCATCGTTGTCGTTTCTTGCGATTTGGCGAGCCAGCGTTAGCGTGAGGCTAGCCGACGTTGCTAATGGAATGCTAATCTACCTCTGCAGAGTGAGCGGTGAAAAGCTCAGCGTTTAACTGAGTGCAGACGGAAAAAAAAAAAGCACAGAGATGTCTTCAGACGTGAACTGTGGATTTAGCGCTGGAAGCAAAAGGACGTGCGGGTCATTCAGACCTGTGCGTCACACTGCAGTTCATTGTGCGAGCGAAGGATTTCAGCTGCGAGAGCTGCACAATCCTGTCTCGTGGTGCGTTCACACGCTCGATGTCTCACTCAGAGTGGATGACCTGGATTTCATCAGCTCCCTGCGTTTCTTTTTCATACGCTGCCATGTTCTTTGATTCCTCCTCCCCAATCCCTGCCTCGTGTCCTCTCACCGATTCTCTCTGTACTTTTCTGCTGCTTTACATGATTGTACCTCATTTGCAAAGTCTGCCTTACTAAACAGGAAAAGCAGGGGCAGCCCTCCCCCCACACCACCACCACCACCCGCCGTGACCCAATGGCCAGAGGGTTCACTGTGTGTCGACTGCTTTCTGAATTTGATTACTTGCAAATACGCACGGGGATCTGCACAATTGAGTACGACATCAAGCGGGACCTGCATCTGGGTGGCTCCTCTCTTGTGAGTCCTGCATCAAAATCCAGTTCGAACACCTTTATTAGTTCAGTTTGCATTGTTTCCTGTGTAGGAAATGCCGTCTATAGTGAGCCACGTGCACTGGATTTCACATGCACTTGGAACAAGCAACAGGGGCCCTACAGCTAATGTTTTTTTGCACCAGAGAGCCCCCCCAAACAAGTGGCCGGCCATAATCCTCCTCCTCCTCCTCCTCCTCCACTTCGGCTCTACATTTCTATAGTTTCCATCTCTCCCTCTCGGGGGGGAAAACGTTTTGATTGATATGTCGAGTGACAGAAAGTGTAGACCTCCCCGTCTTTCCTTTATCCCCGTCTCTTGCTGTCTCATCCTCCTACATTCACTCGTCCGGCCCACTTTCACCTGTTACTTTCACCACGTGGACGGTCGCGCCACAGGCAGGGGTGGAACAGACGATTAAAGGTTTAATTTTCTTAATTAAACTTGGCAGCCAACGCCACCCAGTTTTCTGCCGTGTGGGGAGGGGCAGGGAGCGGGGTTTTTACGTCCCTCTTTGAAGTTCACAAGAGGGAGCAACCGCCGCCGCTGGTGCATTGTGGGCACTTTCCAACACCGCAGGGACATAGGCGGGTAGGTCACTTAGCGACCGGGCTCATTCCAGCGTAGGAAAGTATTGCAAGCATGTGATAATGCTATTAGAAAATTAATGATTGCTGTGTGAAAAAAAAAAACCCTCTGAGAATAAATGAGTTTCAGCAAATCAGTGGCTTTTCAGAGACGTACATGACCAGCACTGATTCTTGTGATCGTGTTGTGTCAAGTCTACATTTCTGGGACTTGGCTGAAGCCTTTTGGTACTCGTGTCTGTGTCTAGAGGCCATGATCAAAACCAGTGTCTTGCGTTAGAGTGTCAGACATGTAGATGCTCTCATGAGGACAATGGGACCAGGAAAGAAACGTCTCTACACTCCTCTGTCAGGAATTTGAGAAGTGTTGCTCAAAGTACATTTATTTATTTTTTTATCCTTGTCTCATGACACTTTAACACACTTGATGACCCAAAGCAAACCATAGATGGGAGTCGGGGAGGACTAAATGCCGAGACAGTGAGTAAACTGACCTGACATCTTAAGTACAGTATGTACAGAGAGGAGTGGATCGAGCTCGCTGCGGTTATGTCTGACTCAGAGATGAAAAATGAGCGGTTCAAAATGTCGAAATCCGTCGATAGCACAGGAATGCGTCTTTGTTAAACAAATGTTTACCGCTAGACTCCCAGGCGGGAGACACCGGATGCGCGTGCAGCGCTGCTACGCGGCGTTACCTTGCGCGCACAGGTTCTCGGTAGAAATCGACCTGAAAAAACAACCTGCAGACAGTCGTGCGCACGCCAAACCAGCGTTTCACGACAGTTTTAATGTCTGCATGCAGAGGATACACACACGCAACAGTTGACTCTCGTTCCCTCTCTCCGGCTTTTCTCGCTCTTTCAGCGCGGTGAAGGAACAATCACGTCATCATCCGAATCGCTGATTATCAAGAGCAAACTCCATGTGAGCAGACAGGGCAGGCAGGAGCCACAGCGGCTCAGCGACGCAGCTGCCGGGCGGCACAGTGGCATCCGGCGTGTGCAGCCTGTAACAGGAGCGAGCTGAAAGGGCCACATGAGAGGAAAAGCAATATCCCTGTAATACTGTCAGACTCCAGACGGACATCACCGTCATAGTAACAGAGCCATAGATGTCGCACTCTCAAGTAGACATGACTCCGTCTCACAGTTTGGCGGCTTTATTTGTCCCGGTTTTACAGGCTTCTGTTTGCGTGCACGCGCACACCTGACATTAGCTCGTTGAACACGCCTCCATATATGTACCCCAATTTGCATTTACTGAGCTGCTGAGCCGTGTTCAGTAAATACACCTGCATATTTCACGTCAGTCAGGTTAGATGAAGGTGTAGTCTTTACCCTTCCATACCACTAACAATAGGCTATCCGCCCACGACTTTAAAGCTATCAGTCAACCCTATGGTGTGACAAGAGGCGGGCTGTCAGTCACACACAAACGCACCTCCCTGTAGACCTTTGTTTGTTCCTCTCAAACTTAAAAAAGTATTTCAGGGTTCAAGCTGATTTATCTGTCAGGGGGTTGCGTAACGACATGATCTCCTCAACTCCTTCGTGTTGCACGGACGTAGAACTTTTATGCAGTCGTTTACATACATATAGACATGAACATGTAGTGAATTTCCTTCTGATTCACGTCGGGAAGAGTAAAAACGGCAGCAACAAGATGGTTTTTCGCGTTAAAAGGTTCGTCATGGGAAACGCCGTCCGTCCACTTCGACTGCTCGTGAGCATCGAACAGAGTCCACACCTCACTCCCGTCGTGTGCAGCAATGAAGCTACCGTGGCGGATGTATTTTAGCGTATGTTATCAACGAGTAGCCTATTTACACATCCAGATATAAACCAGGCAATACGCTGAGTATTTACTCTCCTCGCAGCTCCGTCTAGGTCTCCAGCTAGTCGCTAACTTTGTCGGCAAGTGCATCGTTCGCTGGGTGAGAGCAACGAAAGCACGCGTATTATTTCAACGTAGCAAAACAATGAGCTGAAAGACATTAAAGCGCTTCACTTCGCTTGAGTGAAACATAGGTTTAGGGCTAAATTTAGAAACAGCAGCAGCTCGTTTTCATTTCCATTTAATTTGCTTTATATCCGCTCAGAAGCAACTACAGTCCGGCACATCATCACGTTCCTCACGGAGCAGAGAGAGCGACAAGAAAGGGATAATCCACACAGAGGGAGAGTATATCATGGCGACGTTGATGGACAGACAGTGAGAAGGATTAACACAGTGTGGGTGGGATGTGCGCACACACACACACACACACTGCAACACAAACTGTATAATAGCAGTGGGGGCACAGCAGCCTTCTTCCTGTTGTTGCAGTATTGACCTCGCGAGAGACGTCATGTTCAGCCTGGTATTGACGGGCAGTTAACTGGTAATGTTGCCTAATGCTTTCCCAGTCGGCGTTCCTGGAAGCTTTCCTCGCTCTCTCACAGAAGCATTGATATCACTCTGAATGGTGCTTACTGGAGGCTTTTATCCAGACAGCACAAACGCGCCGCGGATGCGTTCCGTTGTTTTGGTAAATCCGCCGCCGAGTGAACCTTAAACCCTTGGAATGTGCACGAGCTTACTCATGCAGCTGGTGATTCAAGAAATGTGCAATGAATGAAAGTTGTCATTGCAACTAAGATTATTCACTTATTATTATGAGTTTCGCCGTATTTCAAAGGGACGTAAGATAAGATTCAAAAAGTAGTCTCGCGGTCGCACTTCGTGAGCGAGCAGCGACCAAAAGCAGCGACGTCACCACACGAGATTGACTTGATAGAAGAGGTAAGTAAAGATACACAAACCTTTTCATTATTAGCTTGTTGGCTAGCTCAATACGACGCGGGGTTGTTTATGTTGGACTCATCGCTTCTTGCGTGATACGTTAGCGCTGTCTTGCTAACTTCGTTACGTGGTCAGCGTCATCAATGTTTGTTTCGTCTGGCTTTCGGCCGCTGACGTATATATAGGCTAATCATATTGAGTTTCGATAACTACTCTCATTTAGCTGAATAGATGCGCTAATGTTTCGGCGTAGTACGATAGACTAATTGTCTAACTGTACTGGATTGGTCCCAAAGTTTGTTGAGACAAAGGCAATCCTGAAGTCAGTCGATCAAATGTTACTCATTCACCCTGAATTCACAAACCAAGTTGTCTCAGTTGGCTTTACAACCAGAAGGGAACGACAGAGTCCATGTTTTCATCATATCTGAAGTCATAGATAGATAGATAGCTTTATTTATCCCCAAAGGGAAATTAGGTAATAAGGTAAGTCCTTTGTTGTAACCTATTAATATACTTCCTATGTTTATTTTACTGCTGCTGTCCATCAACACGCATAAAATACGTATCACAATAAAGCATTTTATACGCAGTCACTGTTTTTATTACAGCACTTGAGTTCTGAAGACTCTGCAGCAGCCTGACAACAGAGAGCATCGTTGCAGTGCACACCACCGGTTCACCATCTGGCAACACAGACGTCAGGGAGCCGGAAACCAGGTGGTGACACCGAGCTGCTGTGTCTGGCGGATAAGAGACAAATTCCCTGACCCCTTTGGCAATTAAATAAGCAATGAAGAGGCATCAAAAACTGTGTTCCTGTGTGACCTCATTACGTCAACGGAAAAGTAAAGAAGTGTGTCGAGTTTGTCGCCGACAAAGTATTTGTGTTGTATTTGTGTTCTGTGAAAAATTGATCCTTCGGAAAAGTTTCCAGGTTTCAGCAGTTGCCAACATTTATTCTTGCGGGTTGTGTTGTTTATTAGTCGTCATTTTTCCTGAGATGATTCTGATTTATGGACTTTACGTGCGATCTCATCACTCACTCTACACTCCACAGAGCCGGTGTTTTCTTGATCGCTCAGTCCTCAGCATCTGTGCCTACAGTTTTATGGCTTGGCTTCAGTTTTAGTTTTATATCTCCGTTCATCATTTTCTGTCAGACGGCAGATCTGCTGGCTGTTTCCTCGGTCTTGATGGCAGGCTCGGCTGTGCTTGGTTCTGATTCAGTTTTGGGGACATATGCAGTTTGTTATCGGGTTTTTATTGTGCTTTCGCGGAGCAGCGTGTCTTGTGCTCACTGCCTTTAGACATCAATGCTGCAATAGATACAATTAAAATCAATAAATTAAGCTCACTTGTAATCACTTCATCTGCATGAGTAGTATACTTCCTTACATTATTGTTCTGGGGTTGCTGTTGCCGCTGAAGGAGATGGAGTGCATAAACTGGATTATTTGGACGGCCACAGAGGTCAAATTAACCGTATGCTTTTGTTTTCTCTGAAGACAGGAGTGACTTTCTAACTTAGCCCAAAAGAAGTTGTAGAGTCATCGCTCATTTTCAGCCACACAGCTTATGGCAAGATGGCCGTGAAGTGCATTTAGCTTCACAACAATGACATCACGCGTACACGTCACGGCAGCCCTCGGAGACTCTCTTTCGAGAGTGACGTCGCCATCGGATCAGATGTGATTGTTCCGAAGAGGAGGAGCGTGATGGGAAAGCTGAGGGATGTGAGCTTACAGATGGTTGGCATGGAAACAATCTTTAGAGGCCCGGGAGACTCTGCATCCTCCTCCTGACAGACGGACAGGCAGGGTCTCCGGGCTGACAGCCTGGATAATGCTGACACGCAGATGGGACGAGCGCTGTGTTGATGTTTGTTGATTATCCTGCTGCCATTAGGATGCTTCGCTTTGCGTCTGTGATCATCTTTGAAAAAAAAATGAATTCCAAAAATATAAGAGGCAGCATCCCTGCTAACTGCGGGCTCAACCACCAGTGAACACAGCTGGACGGCAGACGGAGACTGAGACGGCCTCTGAGGCCGACGAGTATGGAGGCGATTTACAGCGGGACATGGCATGCTAGCAGAGCGCTATTTGCTTCGGCATAGTTACATGTTGGCAGTCAATAGCGTGTAATGTACGTTATGTCCCATCACCTGACCCCTGAGTCGCTGACTCGCCCGGCCTGGCAGCTCCCAGCGAACACGGCCGGACCAGAGCAGAACAAGAAAGCCTCAGAGAAGACGGAGGCTAGTTTGGCAAAAGGAAACACAGCCCTGAGGTGGTTTTCTTGCCGGGTTTGACTCCTGGAAAACCCAAGCTAACGACAGCTAACTACATTTAGCAGAAGTCAGCGCTTACTTTAGCAACAAAGCTACTGACATCAGGAAACTCTGTGAATCTGTAACTGTAACATCTGTGCCTCTTGCCTGTACAAAGTGGAGCTAGCTGGTTAGCACGCTAACTTCAGTAGATATTTCTGCAACACGATCTTCTTTGACACGACGTCATCTTCACCGCTGTTTTATTCACGCTTTGTTGATAATATTGGCTCCTATTTTACATCTTTTTAGCGTTTAAAAAATTCTGGCCATATTGTACAAATCGGCGGTTTAGCGGCGGTGCTGATTGGTTTTAACGTCGTAGCATTGTTTTGAAAGCATTATAGTTGCAGCCGCAGAATTATTATCATCAATCAAATGACCACAAAGTAATTTAAGGACATGATGCAGCTGAGGCAAAACTGGTTGGTTTACAGGCCATGAGTGCCTTATTATTTATGGGTCGGCATGCTTCGATCACTCGCTCAGTCTCAGTTGACTTTGGCCACCCGGTGACAGTGTGTGGAAGTTTTCCCAGCCCCCGTTGGGCGGCAGCCGGCGTAACCAGTATATCTAACTGGAAGTGTGAGCTCTTAAGTCATCCAGGCAGCTCAGCGCTCTGTCCCACCGCCCCATTAATAGAGGCTGAGTCACAGCCTGGAGCGCCGCCTTCAGCTATAGATAGATGATGAACAGAGAGAGAGGCAGCTGCACACAAGAGCCCTTACAGTAGAGAGAGTGTGTGTGTGTGTGTGTGTACGTGCAGCTTTACAGTAAGGACAGTAGGGCAGAAGGAGGCTGAATGAAAAGCTCATAAACTGTTTATATGTCTGGGTATATTCCATATAAGAGCAATGTTTGGTGTTGTGAATTATTGAACTGCGATGTGTTATACTGTAGTTATGTTGGAGTGCTTTCACATGTATTCTTAAGCACAACCCAGACTGAATAGGCGCCTTCTGCCGTGTAAATAAGTGCATTCAGGCGAGAGCGAAGTGTTCGTCTTGTTAGCGAAGACTTTCCTCCAAGTGTTCGCAGGGACTGTACTAGCACTGTACGCCATGGCTTTGTTTCCACACTCAGAGTATATATACTCCACGGGTCAGATACAGCAGTCCGGTCAGTGGTCCTACTGTGTGTTTCTAAGTTTTGAAGTGAGCATCTAGTGCGGTGGGCGGGTCTTCCACTGGACTTTACCTCCAGAGAGTTCGTCTTTAAGTTATGTTACCCTGAAATTAGTTATTTTAAAAGATGCATTATGTCGTTTTGGGTTAGAAATATTAATCAGAAGAGAAAGATTCTTCCTGGACTTGTCTAAACCAACTAAATAAACAAACTGACCTGAAAGAACAAACACAACTTCATACTGTTTTACTTTGTTTATGTGTGGCGGACCCTGCCACCTTTCTAGCTTTCAAACAGTGTTTTCCTCTGAGAACAGCTTGCTCATTCACGCATGAAAAAAAAAAAAAAATACTGACATTGTATCATTATTCTTATTATAATAGTGCCACTTTCACACTAGCGTAAAGGTTTTGATTCATTACTCAGACAGATGCATTGTACACCGTGAGGTCACGCTTTACACGTGTGTTCAATTATATTCTCCACACGTTAGTTTCATTTAGGAACTGGAGTTACAGCCACGTGACTTCTTTTTCACTGCTACTGAGAAATCCCTGTGTGTCGCCTTCGTTTCACAGCGATAAAGATCGCAGACTGTTGCCAACACAAGGTTACGAGTGCGGCGTTCTGAGCCTTTCTTAGACTTTTTTTAATATTTTGTTCATTATCAACACCCAGCAAAGGTAGAGAACCTTTGCACCCATTTAAAAACTTCACTAACTCCTCTATATTCTGGGGCATCACTGCTTTTCTTGACGCGACTGCAACCGGCTGTTGATCCGTCGAAGTAGCGCGTCTTGCATTCACTACACATTCGCGTTACTTCCTCCTGCAGATGGCAGAAACGGGTTTCACCATTGTGCTCGTCGCGTAATATCTGAATCATCTCGTTCATTTTAGAAGAGCACAACATACAAAACGTGAAGGGGGGGGGCCGCTCACCGAAACCACCGGCGGTACTGTGGTCTGCCTCTGTGGGAGAGGAGAGCTGTATTGTTGCTTCCTCGTGCGGGTTCATCGCAGCTAGAGTTGAATCTGAGGTGCCACACTCATAACCACACACAGTGGTGAGAGTTATAATTTTTTTATTATTGTTATTAGAACACAAAATAGATTCACGCTTGCTCGGAGAGAAGAGATGGCTGAAAGTTATGACAGTTCGTGGTGAAACTTCTCGTTGCTCCGTTATTTTGTAATGGCTCCGGCGTCATGTGATTAGAAATCCAGAGAGAACGACAGAGTAATGGGGGAGGGATGAGGACAGAGGAGGGAGTAGACAGGAAGGAAAGGAAACAAGGGAGGGAGGAGGGAAAACGGGAGGGAGGGTGTTATCTTGATCAGTCGGGCGTGCTCTGCTGAAAGTGTTGAAAGACGGGAGTGAATATTTCTGCAAGGAAACCGGTGTGATGGGGAAGTGGAGCTTCAGGGAAGCCTGCAGGCACGTTGTTATTGTCGCCGAGCGGAGCAGTCGTGATGAAACTCGCATGAAGAAAAACAGAAGTGCAGCACATAATGTTTTCAAACTTCTGTCAAGGTTGGAGAACAGTTCTGTTATTCAGGAAGGACAGGGGTGAGGTGGAAAGAGACACACAGACCACAGCAAAACACAACTTATCAGGGTTTTTCTCCGTCTGTAATCTAAATAGAGTCCTAACGACCTTACATCCTTAAAACCAGTGGGTCTATTTCACAGTGGAGTGAGGATTTCAGCTTTATTTACCCTTTATTTGTCATTTTTCTTGGGTTTTTGGGGGGTATTGTAACGCGAAAGCACCACCACTTAGGCCAATTAGAAATAAGTATTTAACCGAGTCTTTGTTTAATCCTCGTTATGACATTATATCAGATGTTGTGGTAAGATCCCAAAGACATTTTTTAAGAAGGGAGATAATCAGCAGGCACAAGCATAGAGACAGAATTACTTTATGTTGGTAAATGGTGACAGACGATGCGCCCCAAGCGCTCCCCGTGGCACCGGCAGCGGTACCGGGCCTTTATTTGAAGCACTCTTTGCCTGCAATCTGTGACGGCTGTGAGTCAGTAAAGACAAATCTTGAGCCGAGCTCAGACAGAAAGACGAGCTCACCCTGGACTTTCTCCCGCGATCTCACCGCAGGAACACGAATGAACCGTTGAGATCGACGTTAGAGTAAGACGAGACGTTAGGAGTTGGTCCCTTCCCATAAATCTGACCCCCTCCTCCGGCCCGACCCTCCCCACTGTGTGTCAGTGCGATGCTGGATGCTTGTCGTGCTCTCGGCATGATGCCAGAGACAAATCTAGCAGAGAATGCCGTCGTGTCTCAGATTCAATTCCAGCTCTGCATTTCTGTCCAGCCACGCATTCCTCTGAGCAATGCTAGAAAGCTGCCCTCGCTGCTGCTGTCACGGAAAGTGTGCAGAAGACATACCGACGGTCACACGCACTGACAAATAAAGTCGCGACGCTGGCTGGTGAGGCTGAAATGAGAATATATGGCAACTTTTATCCATTCCTATCTATCTATATTTCAAAACTGAGCACACGCGGCATGCAGTTCGAGCCCTGTGCGACAACGGTCACATGCCGTCTCCTCATACATTTAATTGCCCACCTCCCACTGGAATGTTAATCCCATCCCAATGAGCCTTAAATCTCCGAATGCTGATGTTTGCAGCACTAATTGAAAACTAATTGGAATGCATGAAACACTAAATGTCGCAGGAGACGAGCTGTGATAGATTGAGGACAGTTTCCTGTCAGTGAAATACTTTTTTCCCCCCCTCTATATTTGGACTTCTGCCTGGCCTTCCTCTTAGACCGGACTGAATGATTACACATTACCTGATTATACATTATGCTTAACTACGAGTGCGTACATTTTCTCTCTGTGGGGACTGAGCCTTTAAACCTGTCAGCTAAGCCCGCGCTGACATTCACACACCACTGCGTGCTGTGTTTTCCCTGCGATTCGAGCCAATTTTCAGCAATCAGCAGATCAGCAGCAATATTGCAGGCTTATCTGATTACTCACTGTAATGTAAATATTACACTCTGATGGTGAGATAAGCATCAGGTCACCTTATACTGGCCCCTGTCACAGGCAGAAGGGTGAGACATGCTACTGAACTTTATGTTCCGCTACCATCTGTGTGGATCAACATGTAAACAAAGATCACTCTCGCTGGGATCCGAAATTCTTCCTTTCAAGAAACATAAAACACGGAGGGTTGGTGAGGTGACTTCAGGCAATCAGGTTTAGGAACACGATGTACCAACCCTGAACATAAAGCTCAGCTGCCAAGACATTAAGACTTTGATTTACGAGTCCAGAGACAGTATGAATGTGGATTACGTGGCCGTTTGTTGACATTTACATTAAGACACTTTTTTGGCTTGACACCAGGTGAATGTTATATAATCCATAGTTCCAATTCTGAGAAGTTATGAAGACAACCGAGCTGCCACACGTCTGTCTCAAAACTGGTGTCAAATGTGTTGTTTTGCTCTCGTCCTTTAGTAAACCACCGCCGCACGTCGAACACCAGGAAGACTATTGTGGACATGACTTTTGACAATCCTTGCAGGTAAAAATATAAGTGTGAGATTAAATTGAACATTAAATTAAATTTGCACGTTTCTTGGGGGTGTAAAACTCAAGTTTCACCACGATGCAATTTTAAAATCAATACTTTGGACAACGATACGATGTTTGCAAAGTCCGCCACGATACGATTCGATACGATACGATACGATATGATACGATACGATACAGGGGCCTGCGATCGATATGAGATGACCTCACACGCCAATTTAACACAATCCCTTACATTTCTATCAACTCACAAAAAGCAACTAAAATATGATTTGACAATTTTATCACTGAACTCTTCAGTGGAAATGGGAAGTGGTGCCATGGGTATTTCAAAATAAAGGCATATCTTAACGATTTACGGCGAAATGAATCGATGTTATTCACTTTGCATCGATGCTATTGGATCGTCGATTGTGTCGATGTGTATATATCTATGTGAATATGTGAATATTCATCTCGTTTTGATAAATCACGTATGATATCGTCGGAATAATCCAGCCGTGATGTTTTTGAGTTCATCTGGTTGCCTTTTTCTCTAGTAAGAGGAGCTGATCGAAAATGTGTTTTGTTGACGGACTTTCTCCTCAGCTCGTAAATCGCACAGTAAACAAACTTGCAGATTGATTTGACTGCGAGCATTGTTTTTCACCACAGTAGGCTGTTGTAATAAATAGTTCCTTGTTCGGTTTCCTTACAGACTCAAACACCTTTTTGTCCCTGCTTAATGAAATGAATCCTACCATACCCAGCCCCGCCTCATCAGAAAAATAATCAAAAAGGTAAAATCATTTCTACAAGCGTGTGGAACAAAGTCAGGCGTCCTGGTATAAAGAAGGACAAAGTCCACATGAGGAGCAGGTCCGGGGTGGATGGATAGACCAAACAAACGCGGGACCTTCACCCAGCAGACTGCTGTTCCTGTCCTGTGTGAAACAACAAGTTAACAGTGAGTTATTTTGGCTCAGTAAAGAAGGGCTAGGGTTAGGAGACTTCATCAAACGCTCCCCCAACGTCCGCATATAAAACTTTATATGCAACTTGTTGTGTAATGTAACCAAACTGTGACCGTACGACAAATGTCAGCGACTGTGATATATGTCAATCCACCGATTCAGTAGTTGCAGTGTGAAGATGTAAACATACCGCAGCTATATCCAGGTTGTTGTTTGTTTTTTTTTATTTCTCTCGGCGTGCGTCGTTGGTGAGCACACTGTGTGTCTTTCACAGCTGGCCGGGACGGAGTCATAAACAAAAAATGCTACGAGAGATTGAGAAAAAAACAATGTGACCTCGACCTCGAAGACATTGGACAGCAGCGCACTCGCAACCACAAAGCCACGACCACATCAGTGTTTTCACACAGGAGATAACAAGACGACAGTAAAAGGGAATTAGAGCCGAGATAAAAAAAAACAACAAAAAAAACAAGAAGCCAAATAAGGAAATAAAACTGATCTGCTGATCGGAGGCGTGGCGGTCGAGTTTCGATCAAGTGATGAGCAGAAGATGGAAAATCTGAATGTTTCTGAGGACTTGAAGTCGACAATCAGAGAGGAGGATTGCCAAATTTGGGGTCGAGATGAGCCGAGCGCCATGAGCTCTGAGCAAAACTGAAATTAAAAAAAAAGCACACACACACACACACATTTAAACTCATACATATTGCATAACATATGACCTTTCATTGCCACATCATAACTTGAATTAACACGCATGGAGGGCCAGAAGCTCTGGGGCTTATTTATTGTGGAACGGCGGGTTAAAATAAACTCATTGCTCGTTGAACCTAAAGCGTTGAGCAGAACAAATCCACAAGGCTAATTAAAATTTCTGGCGTACTCACAGCTATGATGCACCATCAGTATTCTGCAGCAAGAGTCAATTTGCGGGTATGTGTTCTGATGTGTTACATTACACTTTATAGCTCAAGAGAGGCTCGGCAAACTTATGACAGTGAGATGGATCTGGTACCGGATGATTACTATGTTATAATGAAGTATGTCCTTGTTTTATTAGCATCTCAATGGATGCACGCGTCCAATGTGACGCTCTAAAGCTGGCGACGGTCCTCATATGGGTGGAAGTGTGTAGCGTGGGCAAGGAAGAACTGGTTTAGCCTCGGAGAAGATCCGATTCGGAAGGCGGATACACAAAACTGACACTGCGAGACGGCGTGTTTGGCCAGGGCGGAACAAGTCGTAAACATCACAAAATGCAGTAGATGGTAAAGTTCAGCCGTGTCATGACGCGTAGCTGCTCAAACTTTAAACAAATAGCAGTCGAGCGCCCTTCAAGTTTCGTATCAAATAATCTTCAGTCATCCCGTTTATTGCAATCATTCAATCGTAGTGGGGACAGTTTACATTCGCAAACACAGGAAGAACGCACATCCCTCTGAGTCCAACTCAAACAATACCTCCCTTGGTGCCATAGGCTCTGCATATACACTGTATGTGCGTGTGAGTCTGTCATGTATAGGTACATTAAGCCTCAGGGCTAAAATCAAGTGTTAAATAATCACATGCAAAGTACACACTCCCACGCACAAGCTGTAATAGATTATTTTCTTTGTCTCCTCTTGTCAACTGTCAAAACTCTTCTGTCGCTGTCGTTTCATCAGAGAGCCTGCAGGCACTGGAAGAAACACCGCGGAGCCAGATTTGAGACTTAAAACTATAAATTTCTGCATGCATACTGTACATGCAAATCACTGAAATACTGGATGATCCAGTCGAGAGACATGTCAGCGAAAGTAACGGCAAAGAAGAAGTGGAATTTTACTGAGCGCGTTGCACAGCCGCGGCGCACACGTGCAACGCTGGGAGTGAAACTTCAGAGTCAACGATCCGCAGCGGCCTGTGATTCTGCAAAAAGTGTCCCGTCATGAGCTAGATGCTCTAAAAGCCTGATGACAGAGCCAAGAGGAGGTCAGGAGGTCAAGTTTCCACTCACAATATGCTGAAAAAGGCAATTATGGAATTTTTTGCTCATTGGCACCAAAAATAATCTGCTGACTGCAGCTTTATTGGCGCTCGTACCGGAGCAGTGCTTCACAATTGAGGACAAACTGAAATGAGCGTTAAAAATAGAGAAATGATGGCTCGACCGTGAGAAATAAACTTTGTCGCAAGGGCACGTTTACTTGAGTATCTCTATTTGAACGTTATGAAGGACTCAGCAATCAGCTGTCTTTGTGGTGCGTTCAGGAACAGCCGGGACAATATCCCACGGATTCCACCTTTCTTTACTTTAATTGTCTTTGAGTTACATTAATATGACGTGAGCTTCAGTTAGCTTTGACCACAAATGTCCTTCAGAGGGAGACTTTTTACTCTGATGCTCTGAGTACATGTCAGAGCCTGTACTCGATTACTTTTACTGGAGTAAAGAAGCTGAATCAGTACTTCTACTTTTTTTACCAGAGTCTTGAGTGACGAACGCGTCGACTTTTGCCACCTCTGCGCAGTTAAGCGCAGGACGGCAGGAACTCTACACTTTTTGCTGCAGACTGAAGAGTTTTCAAAACTGCACCATGGCCCATAAAAAGTGAAAACTAAAAAAGTCGTTGACGATGGTGAAATAAGAATGAAATGAATCCATGTAGACTAGTGAAAGGGGATCACAAGCTTCAGCCGTCTTCCTGTGTGTCGCCATAAATCAGCCCGGCAGGTTTCACTGCGCGCCAGTAAACACACTCATTATGGCCTAATCAATTTATGACTCAATAAAAGGTGGATAAACGACTGTCTTCCTGATTGGCCCGCCGGCTACTGTATGATTGTAACACCCCCCCCACACACACACACACACACGCACAAGGACACAAGTGCAGAATTTGTTCCACCTACATTTGTTTCAGATGAGGAGCTCTTGTCGTTTGTAGTGTGTATTCGTGACACGGCAGGTGAACTCCTCTCGATGACGAGCACTAAGGGCTTTATCTGGAAATGAGTCGACCGTCGCTTCAGGAGGAGGACAGGATGGAGGTGACACGACCCGAACGAGAGGCCACTGAAGCGGTCGCTTCCTGTGCAACCCATAATTTTAGCGACCGCTGGGACATTTCACAGCTTTTGTGGAGTCAAATCTGCGTATTTAAAGCCAAAACATTGTCTTTTTTTAAGCCTAGGCGAGTAGTTTGTGTGCCTTAACCTAACCAGCACTGTAACAAGGTAAACACATAAGGTTTCATCATATTCATGATTTGCAAAACATTTATTCTAGCTGCTGGGTCGGGATAAAGCAAAATGATGATTACTTGATGTCTTTTGTGACCAAACCGAACAAGCGCGGCATTGTGACAACATCGAATTAAAAACTGAACCCAGACAAACGGCACATCACTAACATTTATTCCACCGCTTTGTCTGTTTTTTCGTTCTCTCGAAGCACCGATGTAGCAACGATCCTCTAATAACTCATTCAAAGCTGTCGCTGAGAACGTCGACGTGCATGGAAAAGCACTGGAACGTTGTGCAGTGGAGGTGCACGTGTCTCTCTCTCTCACGCACACTCTCTCTCTCAAACACGTCTCATCAGGCGCTGCTGACGTCATTTGTTAAATACAGTGTGTGTTCAAGCTGTCATCGCTTCAGAAACACATTCCAGACAGACAGCCCGACCGTGGGACCCTACAAGGTCATGAATCAGGACCTCTCCTGTTAATCTGCACTAGCCGACCGGGACCAGAAGCACGTACCACGTTGAGGTGAAGTGATTATGAAATGACTTGTCTTTCAGAGAAGTCTGGCTGGTGAAAGTGTTTGCCAGAGGTTGTTTTTTTTTCTTCTTCTTTTAAACCCTTCCCCCCTCCCAGTTAATTTAATGATCCCTCTTGTCTAAACTGTCTGTGATCCTTTTCCAAGCTCGACTTGAACAGGTTGATACGAGTAAAGACGAGTGCAGCAGGTGTCTTCCCAGACTTTTCCTCGTGAAGGACCATTACAGTAGATAAATCATTATTAAATTATTGCCTTTTAGGTTTGAAGGAACAAAACAGTCTTCTCAGCCAGTCGTCGATTGAAACGGGATCCCTAGAAATTACAGCCAATCAATACTTTTGTTGACGTTCCAACTTCGAGTGAAATATTCTGTTGGACACAAGTTGGACAAATCATTTATTAACATACTTACATGCCATAATAAAAAAAACAAAAACAAACATCAGTGTCGTCTCTTGGTCGCTCTCAGGAAACGAGAAGCGCTCGGCCAATGAGAAGCCGGCTGTGCTGGACGTGTTGACTGGCCGACCCACTTAAACCCAAACAGCTACACTGCGGATACCGGGGCGGTGTCTGCGTCTCGTCTGAGCGAGGGGAGGGTTCACAGACTGCCGAAAGGTGCGGCCAGGTCAAGGTTAGAGACCGAGCGTCACCTGTTTGAAGGCTCAGTGGATTTGTGGCGGCAACATTAGCAGCTGACCTCTGATGATGGTCACATTTCAACCTTATGTATTAAAAACAATGTAGGAAACTTTCACCCTCTCTGGACTTAAAAGCCAACAAGGTGTAATTCTGTAACTGACAGATAACAGATAACTGTCAGGTGTCCAGCTCCGCTCGATCTCGTTCCCCAAACTTATACGACCTCATCACCTCGACTGTAAACCCTGATAACAAAACGTGCCTTGTTTTTTTATAGATGTTTGCACGTCTGTTGGATTTCCCACAGACGTAGAAACACTGTTAAAGAAGAAATGTGTTCAAGTTGCTCAGTGGGAGCATGAAGTCCGAACGGAAAACAACATGTTGGGCTCGGAGCGTCGCCGGGCTGCCAACGCCGGGAGTTGTGCAATAAGCCTCTTTGCACCGAAAATAGACGTTTAACATGTGTTAAAAATGATGTTGATTACATAAGTGCGTGCTGTGTTTTTTAGGGAGATTATTATAGTTTACTCAAATACCATCATCGTACATAAACAGTATGACAGCAATCATCCTAATTATTTGGTGCACTCGCATTCTTCTTCTCTGCGTCATGTCTCGTTTGCATCATAGGTGGCACGTTTGCACCCGACAGACGGGAAAGGATCTCTGAGCGTCTCTGAAAACTGAACCGGTCTTGCAGCCGAAATGCATTCTGGTCTGTTTTCTTGCACTTGTGTAAGAAGACGGTGCGCCTGTGCCTCCTCTATAGATTTCTCCCGATGCCCGAATGTCGGTGCAAAAGCGCGACAGGGCTCTTCAATTCTCAGAGAAACAGATCGAAAGTGTAACTCGACTCTGTTGGTTCAGCGGCTCCTTATTGTGTAACAGCAGGACCTCCTCAAGGTGGCAATGTTAATCTCTATTGATTAATGGGAGAGGAAGGAAGAACGGCAGCTCGACTTTTCACCCTGAAATTGATTGATTTTCGTTTTGGACTTTGTTCTCGTGTTTGCTTGTCTTGTGAAGTGCGGCTCCACGTCTTCAGCCCTCTGAAAAGGTGAAAAATATGGAAAACAACTTTCAGTCGGCGACTCTTTTGTTAAATCTTCACACAAAAACAAACGTTTAGAGATTAGAGAGCGCTATGTTGAATTGCTCAAACTTTAACCGTGGCAGAGTCGCTGCCCTCAGCTCAGCTTTGGCTTCACTGTCTGTTTTGCCTCAGACATAAATAGGTTTGTCCTTGAAGTCATTAAACGAATAACACGGGACTTACTGCTCTATCAGAATGAGGGATTAAGTCAATTAGATAAGTGTATTACAAGTCTTGTTTACCTCACACTTTTTATCCTTCGCGATAAAGTAACCGATGAACAACTTGGCACCACCGCTGCCGCAGCTGAGAAAACAAACTTCCCTCGTGTCCCGTATTAAAGCAGTATTAATAGTTAATACAACCTCTGTTGCTTTTCCATTTTGCTCAGTGTCATTTGCCTACTGGGCTCTCGCATCTTGCTGCCGTCCCCATCCGAAAAAAATCATGATTATTGGCATCAGAGCTCGTGTTTATCCAGACTTTTTTATGGCATATCTAATTAAAATGTCTACAAATCAATCAGCTCCTCAAAGACTGACTCCACCGGTTTGAACATGTTGAAGTGTGTTTACAGTGGGAAACTGCCTCCAGTGATGTCACTCAGTGGCTATGTTGCACTCTGGGTAATGTAGGCACCAGGTCCACTCGTCTAGCATTGTACTCCTATAAACACTGCCGGGCTCATTATGGACTGAGTGTTAAAAACAAATGATCAGAATCGATTTTTTTTTTTTTTTTTTTTTATTTTATACACTGTTTTAATCCCAAATTGGGAAATTCTTTTGTGCACACACACACACACACACACACACACACACACACACACACACATGCAGTGTAGAGGAGATGAGGGAAGGGGCTGCCACACATGCCACGGC
>OMLP01044792.1:4518-50146 GCA_900302685.1 Spondyliosoma cantharus
CTGTTATTACATTCCCGATTCCCATTCATGAACACAGTATCTAATATCAGTTAACGAGTCGTTTTCCGTTTTTTGTTCTCTTATTTTGAAGCGAAAAACGGGAAACGACTCGTTATCCGTTTTCCGATTGTCGACTTCAAAACGAAAATCGAATGGCCGCAAAGTACACAGACCATCAGTCAACGAGTTTTCCGCTTTTCGGTTTCCGCTTTTAAAACGAATAACGGGATACGAGTCATTTTCCGTTTTTCGTTCTCTTATTTTGAAAATCGAATGGCCGCAAAGTACACGGACCATAAAGCCACACCGGTGTGTCAATTCACACAGCAAGCCAGCGCTGCGGATCCTAAAGGGGCGTGGCGGTACTCGTCGTGATGATGACATCTGTGTCATGTTAGCAACAGGGATCGAACCCAAACGCAGACTCAGACACAGATAACAGTTGGTAATGACGTTTATTCACAGCACACAAAGTCAGGTGTGAACAGGTAGGATTCAGGAAGAACCCAGAGTCTCCGCTGGTGGTTAGTAGCGGGTTAGACGCTTCGTAGCCGATCTCCGGGTGGTAGCGGAGCGGGGTCTCTCAACGGTCCTGTGAACGACCGGCAGATGTAGATGCACTCACAGCGGAACCGATGAAGACCGGGACCTTCGGCAGGATGGCGAAGCGAAGCGTAGCAAACCCGGAAGTCCAAATGCTGGGGAACTGAGGAGCAGGCAAGCAGGAGGGCAAGCAGGCAGGCAGAGTCAACACACTGTGACAAGCAAGCAAACACAAATTAGCTGCACAAGCTAATAACTCGAGTAGCAAAAACTAACACGAGGGAGTCAGGATCTGAGCTACAAAATACCACTGTGGCTGAACGGACGATCTGACGCTGAATGACTGAAGAACCAGGGTCTTTATGGAGGAGGTTGATGAGGTGAATGGATTTCACCTGCCGCTGCCTGCAGGATTGGAGTAGCCACTCCCATACAAAAGACACAGACAAGGGAGAGGGAAAAGCAGGAGGAGACACACAAACACAGAGAAGGCTATACAGCCCAAACACTAGAGGGAGAGGCTGCCATGATGAGAATCATGACATGCAACCTGTTTACTTTCGATCAAAATGAAACTTAACAATTTCAGACACAGACCGTAGAACCTCCATATCCCTACGCATTAGCACAATGGCCCAGGTTGCATTTTGGCGAGAGTTTCACTTTAAAAATTCATAAAACATTGGTTGAGGTTTAGCCAACATTCAATTAGCCATCAAATTTCATCAAATTGTCTGTTTTGTTTTGTCTAGTATCAAAAGAAAAAACATGTACGATCACCAAAACCTCACTGAACACAGACAAAATAGACACACACCAGAAGAGGAAGGCAGCCCCAACATACCCACCCGTACCTGGTAATGAAAGGTATTACAGGACTGTTGACTCTTAGTCAGGAAACCACACAAAGTGTATATCGTTTACTTGGGTAATTCTTAAAGTATGGTAATAAACAGTATACGCTACATTTTTTTTCACGGCATTCGGGTTCATGAAGTGAGATTCGTAGTCACCAGCTCAGCCTTCAGTTACAGGGTTTGTACATCTTATCACACCTCGGCCTGTGTGCAGCTGGAAGGATGTCTCTAAGTTGCATCAGTGCTCTCTGTAGTGAGCGCGGGACTCTTGTAGGAGACGACGAGGAATGTCTCAGATCTGCTTAGATTCAGATTCGGCGCAGCTAAATGACGATAACAACAAAAGAGCGGTAGTTTTCCCGAAACACGGTTGCAGCATAGGGATAAAGAAATTCGGTGTAAAACCAAGGTAGCTGATGTAAGAAAAAAAAACAAGGGCAGAAACATAAAAGCCAAGCATCAAAGCAGGGTGAGAAAGGATTGTTACATGAAAGAAAGTCTGCTAAAGGGTATATAGGTTTATGTGTATAGCTGTGGGGACGTGACGGACAATAAATAAAGCAACCTCTCTTTTTACAAAGAATTTGCCACCTTTTTCTGTATGCAGTCAGAACCTCCTAATTGCTTGAGTACCTTGTTGTTGACTATTACTTGATGTCCTTGTTTATTCCCTTTCACTGTTTCCCCATTACATTATACGCAAAAGGTTAGATTGCTTTCACTTTTACTATATCATGAGCGAGTTATTGCATTAAGTCTTTAGATTGAGTTTCCACAAGGTTATTATGTACAGGCGTATTGACCATGATTTGATATTTATTAAAAGCTGTCCCCGAAAGTCTGTGATATTAAGGACGGCCTTCGGGGCCTTTCAGAGTAAAAAAGACTAAACAGCATTTTGTTTTCACTCCGTTTTGATTTGCAGAACCGCAGGCACGAAACACCAAAATTGTTCTTGTTTTATTCTGTGAGGGGGCCGGCAGGTTTGATGCAGCTAAGCATTTTTTTTCACACCTGAAAAGCAAATGAGTAAACAGGGTTTTTCAATTCGCTGATGAATTTTCATGCTGACTGAATGTGCTCAAACTTCAAATCATTCTGTATTTTGAGGAACTTTTGACAGTTTTGCGTTGTGTAGAGGCATTGAACCACTACCTAGCGAGGACCTTGAGTTAATATTATGTCTCTTAATGTCACCACAGATCAATAATGTGAAGGACTAGCATTTACAATGACATTAAATCTCTCCGGAGATTAGTAGGATCTTCCTGTCCTCTTGTTCATGGACACTCATCTTCAATCCCAGCAACTGTTATTATCCCGTCGCTGCTGATCTGATCCATAAATTGTATCCCAGCGGTTTCCACAGGGGCCACCCCCTCACCTTTCAGCAGTACATAACACAAAGTACCCAACACCCCTTATTAGAAAATTAGAATTCAAATTGAACTAGTAAGGGGTGGTAGTAATAAAGCTTAGTACATTCCCGCTGAGGTATATTTTTTCTTTTGGTACCCATGCATCACTGCTCCTACTTTAGCACAGAAAAATCAAATTAGAACAACTTGGCAAACATATCAAAGCCTGGTAGCAGCACAGAGATGACCAGTATGTAAGGAAATTATAGTTTATTGGTTGGTTATAAGTAGCCCTATGTACCTGCTAATAAACAGTGTGTGCAAAATGTGGCTCAGATGAAACACTTTGGTATTAGATGGCGAGTTTTGAAATCGCCTCACCGACTACACCAAGACACCGACACCGAAACACTACCATTTAGCACGTTTGGCATCAGGACATGCTGCAGTGCATCCTCTGATTTTTCACTACCTAGATATCATGAAAACACATACAAAATCATTCAATGGACAATCAGACAATGGAAAAGCCTAATCGAGCATAATGAGATGGTCAAACTGGTTAAAATTAGGGACATATTGCAAAGTACATTTCTAGATAACTGATCACAGCCACTATCAATGTCTTCATGTCAGAACCAGCTCATCTGTATCTTCCACATGCTGGAGCGGGTCCATAGTTTCTCCACTTAAGACTCGCCATGGGCTCTTACATCCTTTTCCTGAAGAAAATGCACAGCAAGGCCTTTCCTGGAAGAGTTTACATCCTGAGGAGACTGAAGAGAGCATTGCTCTCGCAAAAGCTCCTTGAAAACTTTTTGCCCATCAAATCTATGCTGATGTGCTGCACAACAATAATTGCACTTAGACCGTAACACTGCCAATGGTTCTTCTAGCATGAGAGGATACTTACAGCACTCAGGATCCAACACTCCGCTGTAAATGCATGTCTTTTTGTTCTCCTGCATTATGGAAGGCAATTTGAATTCTGTTATGGCTGCAGAAAATAAAAGCATTTTCCCCCCCAGGGTCATCCCCTTCGTTAACATTTCCGGTATCACGACTGTCACCCGGATACTCAATTCTTATCTGACGCCGACTGCGACATAATAGATTATCATGTTACTGTTACTGGCAGCATTTCTAACTGCTTTTCATCTCATTCTGGTTGTTATCGTTGCTTTGGGCTTTCTCTGCACACTGCTGTTTTTATTACCATATTGCTGGTGCAAACTCATTGCAATGCAGTCCCTGTTAAGGAAAAGTGCCGCCACAGAATGTAGTACGTGTCACCTGAACTGTGTCTATGAAAGAAACCTCAGGAAGAGCCACAGAGGAGGGATCCCTCTCCCATGATTGACATACGTGAAATAGATGGTGCACGTACAGAACAGAACAACAAAATCACACTTTACAACTTGCATTGACAGAATGTTTGGTACAAAAAGTGGTGCGCGAGCAACACAAACTCTTCTCCGCCGTGGTGACCTGGAAGACGGCAGGCCACACAAGATGATTAGCAGTAAAACAGAAAACATCAGAGTGAAGAGGCGCCACATTTTACATAAATACAGATGTAATTGAGAGTTCGAAGCTCATGCTGATTGCTAATTTCCTGGCCCTGGTTGGAAAAATAAAGTTCAAAAGTTATGTCGCTGTCTCGTAGGCAAACATTTGGCCAACGTCACTCAGTTACGAGATATCGCAGAGAAAGGCAGATATCAAAATAAACAAATTAACGCACCCAGTATTATTAAAGCAGACATCTGGGCACATTTCTGATTGTATCAACTTTCTGGGAAGACTGAACTGGACAAGACACAAGCTGTGTGTAAAATCTGCCTCACAACAAGCCTGAACAACATTCGGTTAGCCGTTTTCACGTGAAGCTCTCATCTGCAACCATAAAAATGAGAGAGCAAGCCCAGCTGATCAACCAAGAACTGTGGAGTCAACTTTGGCGGCCAACTCTGATGGAACGTGTGTGTGCAGCCGAGTCATGTTTGTGATGTTTACTACATTCAGTAAGTGCCCAGTCTTAGCACTGCTATATGGAAACAATATTTTTATCGATTACAGTGATTAATCGAGGAATGATTCATCATCAGCATTCCTACTTGTCAGATGGATTTGTGTTTAGTTTTGGAATGTTTATGCACCGAGGTTGGTCACAGAGATACTGGTAGTGAAAAGATCCAACTGTATAGATTGAAATAAAGAGAATACATTTGTTCAAATTGTCATATTGCTCATACAAAATGAAGAGATACATTGAGAATGTTTTTTATTGGTGTAACTACCAAGACATTTGCCGTTAAAATACTTTTTGTTATGATGGTTTGGTTTCTTTACCTATACGTCCAACATATCTCTAAAAACAGAATCCCTCCAATACTAATAAAGGAATCTTGAATGTCATGTTTGTCAGGCTAGGCTGTTCTCCCTCCTCACCTGACTCATTCAGTGCTCCCTCCTACCCTCCGTCTGACATCGCTGGCAAGACCTTGACAGCTTTTTTCTCTGCCTCTCTCTTCCTTTGGCCACTGGAAATATGCTGGGAGTAGGGCCTCAGGGGTTCAAACATGGGGGTACACTGACAGAAACTCACCTGGAAAGACTTTGTTTGTGTGAACCGCAGTCGGTGCCAAAGGCTTTTTCTGGTCAGATGTCACCACACACACCTTCACTCTGGAGACAGCGGGATGAAAGGAGACAGGGGGAGACAGAGACATTGAAAGGAAAGTGCGATCTGGCATTTACCTCCTTCAGATCAGAGGGTCTGTGATCGTTCTCCCACACACACACACACACACACCCAAACAGCAAATAAACCGAGAGGAACCTGTGCCCCATAACATGACACATTTCGCCTCAAAGACACAAGCAGATACGCAAAAACCCACACGACTCAACACAAACCCACACAGACAGAAATCACGCACAAATACACAAGTCACCTACCACCACCTTGGAATGTTAGGGCTAGGGTTGGTAACGTCTTTTAGAATCATTTTTTGTTATTTTTGGAGAAAAGCTATTAACATCCCAACAGCAAACAATAAATCAAATGCTCTGACAAGAAAAAAGAAGAGTCCAGTAACTGTGGCTGCTGCAGGTCTTGAACAAGCCCATCCAGCCTGAATGAAAAGACTGGAGAGGCTACCTGTCTGTCTACAAGCACTCTGCACTCAGTGTGCATGACTTCACTTCTATAAGGCCAGGTGGATATATTGCTAAAGCTATTAGCGAGCTAGTGGTACAAGATTGGCAGATATAATGCAGCAAACATTGTCCAGTACTAACATACCAGCTTGACAGAATTCAAGACGCAGATTACAAACAATAGACATGTTTGTTTTTGACAATCTTTATGATACAGTAGGTTGTTTTTTCAGCTGAAGCTCAATTCTGAAGCTGTTTTGTAACTAGCTTTCTAACAAATAATTAATGTAACTATTTCTGATCAAACCATATCCATTTCAGCCTGGAATTAACAACTTCTGGTTAGTCCCACCCACATCCTCTTTAAGCAGTGCCCATGGTACAAATACAGATGATTTAGTTGCTTGGACAGATAGTGATGTACTCACTCATCCCTTATTGCCACTGATGTTGGCATTTAAGCTCAAGTCAGCACTGTGCCTAGGAACAGCATATCTGTAAACTAAGTCTTCATTTCCTTTTTGGTAGTTTTCTTGTGAAAAATGGGCATTAAAACAGTGAGACTAAACAAGTGAAATGGGACACTTCTCATAGCCTGTTGTTAGTTCTACCTTAAAATCATTTTCCCGGACACACACACACAGTCTGTTTGTTTCACACCTGCCTCCCTCCCCTCCCCTCTCCTCCCCTCTCTCACCCCTCTCCCAAAACCCATCAGCTCAGTGTAAGCCCTTCTCCAGCATGGAGCCAAAGAGTTCAGTGATGCCAAGCTGAGCCCCTTAATAACCCCACAGCTCTCTTGCCTGTTCACAGTGCCAACCCTGCTGCGAATGACAACTAATATGATGGTGGACCCTGCCGAGACATGTGGTCCACTTCCTGTAAGACTGGTCAGATGTCTATCAGCCTTACCTGTGGTGAGGAGAGTCCCATGGAGAAGACTGGAGTCTATAGAGCACTGCAGCACAAAATGACCCTATTGTGTACCATATATTTGCCTATGATAACTTAACAATGTAGTGCAACGAGCAGCCAGCATCACATATAGTTTGTTCTCAAACCAAGAAAGCACCAAAATAGTTTTTGCAGTGAGAAAGTGTGAAAAAAAAAATGTCTAGTAAGAAACCCCAGCAAACCCCAGCCCACAAAGATGGCACCACAATAGAAAAAGACTTAAACTCAAGGTTCATCACTTTAGAAATCATGTCCATGTGTCAACACTGTGCAAAAAACCTGCTGTTATTTTACAGAAGCTACTGAATATCTGCCTGCAGAGCGGGAGGGTTTTACTCATCAGCTGCAAGGTTGGGTTCGGTCTGCAAAACCTGGAATAACTTGCCTCAACTTGCATTAGTGGTTTTCTAACACGCCTGAAAGGATGTCATTAGTATGTTTGTCCTACATGTAAAGCTTGTACGTCCTGAGGAAAGGATGAAAGTATAAAATTGGTTAAAATGTTTGACTTATTGTTGCTGAATCTTGGCTGTGGGCAGCTACAAAAGTTAAAAACACACAAAATAAAAAAAAAAAAAACACAAACCTGAGGCTCTGTACAGTAGGAGCATCTCTCCTCCATGTCCTCCTCCTTCCTAAACATCCTGTAAAGCAGCAGGGCTTGCGTGGTGATGGATAAGGCCGGAGTGCCTTAAAGGCACTGTGGGGGCTGATGAATTCACCTCTCCTCCTCTTGAGTGTGATCCGACCCCGGGCTCTGCATGAACTGCTGCATTCCGCAGCCCACAGCGCTGCAGCCCTGTACACAGGGAACACGCAGCCCTTTGGCCAGTACACATGCACCTCCCGGCTAAATGCAGCCTTCGCTTCACCGTCAGGCAGTCACCCTGAGATTAAAGGTTTGTGTTTTTACTAAACTTGCATGCACAGTATTTCTCACCATGTTGGCTGATGCGCATCGATAGCTGTTTTTAACTTTCCTCTTGCCTTTCATTTGAGTTTGTGACCATGTGCCAGGTAATATCAAAAACTTAAATTACCTTGCAAGATGCCATGAGTTAAAAAAAAAAAACAGTTCAGTGTTTAGTGTCGGTGCTGCCAAGGTTATTAAATCAAAGTTAATTAAAAGAGACCATGGTCAGCATTTTGTTCTCTAAAATCAACTATCTTCAAAAAGAGTTTTATATCTTTATATAACAATCAAACTTGTAATATATCTAAACATCCATTTTTTTACATGCTCCAGTTAAAAATGAGACCTTGAAGTTCTGTATTTTTCACCTTTGTAACAGGTTATCCCCCCAGCCTCCTTTCAGAAAGCCGTGAGCTTCTTCTTTCTTTAGGGGGCCACACAAAGGTCTCACTGGTTTTATAGGTTTCTTTTAATTAGCTGCTAATGAAGACAGGACAGACATTGTTCTACTGATCAATTTTGCACATAATTAGATTAGGAGTTTTTATAGTGAGAAGCAGAAGGGAGGCGGATAGCAGAGAGAGAACGGTTACATACAAACAGATGTGTGCTGGAAGCCTATTAGTCATCACGTGGTGCATTCAAGTGCTTCTCTTCAGCTGTCCAACAGTTACAAATAAAAGTTTATAGGGAAATCAGAACTAAATAGAATCCATATAAAATAGATTTCTATAGAAATATGTTGCAGAACATGAAAGAGGTTTTAAAAATCAGTTGTTGGCTTCCATGCTCACTGCTACCTAAATATCATGTCTGAGCAAGTCAGCTATCATAGGAAACCCAGATTTTTCCCAGTCCTTCCTTGTGTGGTGATTCATGTGGATCGCAAGATTAATGCAATGCGCCTGAAGGCAGCCACGCTCAGCAGTCTGCCCATTGTTGCATGATGATGGCAGAGCTCACACAGCAACATAGAACAGTGAAGCGGCTGATATGAGGCTAGCTCGTAAACGAGGTGGAGAGATGCTGCCCCCTGCTGACGTCGGTCGATATTGTTTATCCTCCTACATTTAATAATAATTGACAACACTTGCCCTAAAAAGCTGCTTATGTCAGAGACATTTCCAGGGACGGGCAGTAAATGCCTCACTTTAATCAGCTGAAGGTCAGTCTTGTGTGGTGGCTTTTCTGTTTAAAATGAAACTGGAAATATATGGCACTCTGTGAAGAATGGCAGCAAATTACTGACTTTCAACTTTAATTTGATGGTATATTGGGTGAAGAATTGTACCAAATGTGCCATTTGAAATGCTTCAGGACAGAACCAAACTAATAACCCATATGCTGTATTCCCTCATCAAAGACAACATAACCCCAATTGTGGAATTTTGTAACTGTGGTTCTGAGCTATAACAATAAATGCCATCAGTGAGTACTCACTTTGACCTTTACAGTTCAGTTTGTCTGAAACTTAAATGACACTGTATTATAATATACATATATATTTGTTTGATACAGTTTTCACTGGGTCCAATAAGGAGGATACGATACTGCTAAAACAGTGATAACAGCCTGACCATCACTTCTTCACAAGACATTACAAGACTTGTTTGCTTGTTTACCTCAAATATACATTTTCTTGTTTCTGACTCCATTGACCTTTACCATCTTTACTTTATGCTAAGCTTTATCTTCCTCTTCATGTGTTTGTTTAAATATCATTACTGTCATTCTAGTTTGATTGCATGTTCATTTCCTCACTTTTACATCCGAGGATCAATTTAAAAATGAGAAAGTGTGTCTCAAAGGGCTTATCCTCGAGCTTAACATTGTTAATTAACAAGTTTGAAAATGAAAGAAATTAGTTCATTTTGTTAAACAGAGCATCCACAGCAGCTCCTAACAGTGTGCTCAGTAGTGCAGTCAGGGTGTTGTGTAACCACACCACCACCTGAGGTCAGTGTTTCCTTAAAAACTGTTGGACATGTTAAGAGGTCGACAAGGAGTGCAGTTCACAATCTCAGTCAGGTATATTTAGTGGGTATTTCAATGGCTTTAACACTAAGGTAGGCCGGTCAGCTGAGGATTTTAGATGTTTGTGCTGATAGGTGTTGATACATATTTGCTTTAATGGCTGATGCTGATCACCTTTAGAGCTAAAAGGATCAGCCAATCAGACAGGAACATCATTTGGAAACTATTTGGATTTAATAGATTTATTTCACTGAAGCTTTCTTCAGACAAATAACTCCACTTCATTCTGTGCTTGCAGTTTCTTCAATGTGAGTATTCGTTGATATTTTCTTTTTCAGTTGGATTTTTGACAGATGGTTGGACAGAATAACTCATTTGAAGAATTTACCTCGGACCTGGGGAAACTCCTATTGGCACTGTCACTATTTTGTCAGTTTACATCCTAAATGATTATCAAATGTTAGATTAACTGATGATGAGAATAATCATTAGTTGCAGCATTGGATTTAATATGTCCAACTTCAACATTAAGAGGGGTGTGACTTTTAAAAAATGAGAGTAATCTGCACACACAGTTTTTTCTTTGCTTAGCCATAAAGAGATCTGAGGATAACATCACCAAAATGAAGGGAAAACATTCAGAATCCGTTCATATTACATTCCGTACGACATTTGATTGTCTTTTTAATATCGTTTGCCCTAGACAAGGAAAAACATCCGCTCACTGAGCCTCACACATTCCACCAAAATTGAAATTCTAACAGAGCCGAGTTGAACAGAATCACTGAATGTCACGAGTCTTTACAACAAACCAAACAAACAAAACGTAGGTGGCGAGTAAATTATCTCTCCTGTCCTATTTGTTTGTCTGCATGTGAGTCTTGCAGATGACAGACAGCGAGGGTTGTGGATAAAACGTTCTCGTTCCCAGCCTCATTAAATCGCCCAGGAAGTGTGCGCTGCACCCCTGTGATACACCTGCACCTTGCAGCTCACCCAGCTCCCTCCCCGCACCTCAATAAATCCACCCACAGCCAAGCATGCAGCCAAAATGTTTTATTCAGTGTCATGTTCGACGGCGGCAGGAACTGCCTGCGTGTCTGATGCTGAATTTGAATACACTTGACACTGCATTTTCAATTACATAGTTTTTAAACGAGACTAGGTTTGTGATGCCGCACGTTTCCTCTCTGTGTTGCATTTAATAGCTTAACTAAACAGGGAAAAAAACACAATTTCACAATTGATTTACATGCCAGTAAGGTGAGAGGATGTTTCACTCCGCCGTGGGAGAGGGCTTGTGAAGGCTCGCTCGCAATGCTAATATGGCTCGTCCTGGGCTGGAGCTGCTGAGTCCATGTGCTTTTGTCAAGCTTTTACTGTGTGTTGCGCTTGTGCCAGCGCTGGAACTAGATGGACATGTTGGGATGGTGGAAATCCCCTGTTGTGCATTTTCTGGTCTGGCTGCATGTGCACGCCTGCCAGAAAAGACCACTTGGACAGAATCGCGTCCAAAACCTGGAAACTCTGCAGTGATGCGAGGCTGCAGGGACCATCTGGTGCTCGGAGGCTTCCCCTTGATATTTTAAATTAGAGGGGTTTAGTTACATTACCATGACACCGCAGTGTGCTCCTGCGGCCTGTGATCGCGGTGTGTCCTCACATCGGCGCTTCATGTTTGGCTCATATTAGCCCCGTGCTAACACACATGGACACTTATATAGCATTGGCAGCCGCACAAACATGGGGAGAGGCTCACCCACAGCCACAGGATGTTGTTCTTTCCAGTCAGTGATGATTTCCTGGAAGCCTAAGCGGCTGTGCAGCATCTGTGCAGTGTAACAGGACTTTATAGGACATCGGGGAAAGGGAGAAAGAGAGACGCTCTACTTGTTCTTCCTAACGCCCTCGTTCGCCGCGGTTCAAATGCAATCACAGGCCGCGGAGAGATGGCACAGAAACACAAACAAGCGGCCACTCATGATTTGCTGCCACGACAGGGTCGGCCGCACAACGCAAGTCAGCAGCTGCGGTCTCCTTGAATTGTGTAAGCACGCTGTTTGGATAATGTTCAGCAGCAGGGGCGACAGCGGGCGCAGCCAAATCAGCGCCGGGTCTGCTGGAACGAGAGGTGAAGCATGAAACCCCAAACAGCCCCACGTTCCCAGCAAACACATTTCACATTTGCATTTAAAGTGTTTGGACGAGGCTTTCTGCTCAAAAGAAACTTACTCCGAGTTGCCCAAAAGTAACTTCATCAACAACATCACTGGGAAACAGTAGCAGGGAGAACGAGGGTGAGGGCCACATTACCCAGATGGTAACGTTCTGAAATATCCCCGTAATCCTTCGGTCGTTATGTGGATACACACTTTGTTTTCGCACACTACATTTTTATTGTTCAATGATGTACTCTCCGGTTTTCTTTTTCTTTTTCTTCTTTGTTTAATGCAGACTAAATCAACAGTCATATAGCCACAGTTTCAGTCTCACACCGGAAAACCACATTCATCACAGAATCAGGAAGTGGAAAGCAGCTCCCAGCATCCCTCTCTGTCTCGGAGAGGAAGTGGGTCAGACATACACTACAGTATGACCAGAGACTGTTTGTGGCTGCTGCACAGAGACTAGACGCGCCGCTGACACTGTTTCTCTGTAAGTTGTATAATCACGTGTGTAGATTTTTAAATGTTTGTCGGTCTAGTTTGGATAAAATGAATAGAGCAAGTAAGATGCCCGATCCACCTCAAGGCTATCACTTTAAATCTCCACCAAGGAGTCATTCAATTATTTGTCCATTATTGGCTCCTGAAAGCCTTATTTTCTCTAATATGCTGCTGCAGTTAGAATATCTGAATACAAATGAGCTTGCTGAGAGACTTTTTAGAATGAGTGCCAGTTCAGTGATTCACAACAGAGTAAAACAATTTGTTGCACCAGCAGCAGGAAAAACAAGAATGACACCAGGCTAACTTTCACAACACACGCTCAGACTAATTGATCACAGCCTTCTTTTTTGTTTTTGAAGTTATCAGAGGACGTTTTTTCACCTCTGTGGGTCTGGTTCAGTGAAGTGGTTGATGAAACAGGAAGGGAGACTGCACAATTGTCAGTGATTATGGTTGTATGGTTATGTTGTATGGTTAGCTTATCGAGACAAAAACAGGACCTACAAGGCATGACCACGAAAGGTCAGGAGGTTGGCCATCCAGGTATGTATGCTACCACTGTTAGATAGATATTCCATCAAACTTTTCATTTCGAAAAAAATTAACTGCACGATTTTCATAACACATCCTCATACTGAAATGACACGGTCGATTGCCAGTGACACTCAAAAGAACAAATATCACTGTTCCCGAAACATCAAAATGTCGTACCTTCATTGTACACTCCAGGTACCTACATACCCACGTTACAGTTATGTACCGTATTTTCCAGACTATAAGTCGCACTTTTTTTCATAGTTTGGCTGGTCCTGCGACTTATAGTCAGGTGCGACTTATATATCAACATATATATAAGGAGTAAACATTACAAAGAAAAAATGGAGCGCCTGTCAGACCGCAGGGAGGGAATAACACCGTCCCTATCAAACTTGCGTCTGGAGGCCCCGTGCACACAGCGGGGGTGACGCAGGAGATCAAGGCAGCAGAGGTCCAGGAGCTCCTGCGCTGCACACCCGAAGACCCCGCCAGCAACGGCAGAGCGGCGACCATCCAACATCGCCGCGACAAAGGAGCCAGGAGGTGAATATCCCCAAGGTTGTGGTGGAGGGAGGACCAACGGAGCAAAATAGAATAAATGGTAAAAAGCTAGCTAGATATTTCCAACAGTAATCACTGTTGTAGAGACAGTTCATGCAGTAAAAGAGAAAATACATTGTCTGGTATCCATTCAGGATAGAGCACTCCATAAAGAAGCAGTGAGAGGACAGTGTGTTAAACAACTATATATAACTATCTGCATGTGCCTATAAACTCCACTTGAAAACAACGTGTGAAAATGTATTGAATTAAACCCGTGAGATTTTTATTTAGACGATGTAGAAAACACTTACACCTGTACATCATTCCGCATTCTACCACAGGATTCGGAAACATGTAACCTTCCGACTTCCTTGAATTCCCTTTATTTTACTTTTTTACCCTGATAAATATTTCCCTCTCGTATTACATTGATTCCATGCTGTTCTCCTGTAGTGAACGTTTGCAGTTGCACAGTTGCTCTTTATCCCTCCCCACGTCTCGTGTCACAGAGCAAAGAGGAGTGAACAGCAGCAATTTGAGTTTAAAGGGGGCCAGAGCAGAGCATATAGAGTCATCACGGCACCAATGAATCTCTGCGCTCCGTCGGCCTTCGCAAACAGGGAGCGGCAGAGTGGAAAGGACAGCTCTTTTTCCCCGCGACTGGAACACACCACTGTGCAGCGAGATGCATGGCCTCCCGCGATCCGCTACAGCTCCATTACTTAGCCCGAGAGTTTGCCGGGACACGACGTCGCCACACTCTCATTCCGACCCTATAAACTCGCGGAGAGGAGTCATCAGCCCACAGAGAGATTTACAATGGTCTAGCCCCGGGGCTCCAGACAGTTATAGATCCCTTTACCTTTCGAGAGCAATTTCACCGCAAATAGGATTAAAACTAATGGCGTTTGACACCAGCAGGTCCAGCACATTGAATCCATCGGGTTTTATCGCGCTGACATTTCAAAAGGTTGGCCTGTGTGTGCGGCAGGGGTGCTAGGAGATGCAGAGCTGGCTGACATATAGAGAGGACCCTTGGGACTCAGGCTTCTACAGCCAGCTCAGAGATGCTGACCCCCCCCATCATGCACGCCACCCAACCTGTTCCATTACAGCAACTTTACAGATATTAAAAACCCTACAAGACTACAACTCATAACACACCGGCGCACATTTTCCACTAGTTTGAAGATGGGAGATGTTCTTCTTTGTGTGAGGGGTCGGGGCCCTTTGGCGTGACCACCACGCACTGAATATGGAAGCGGACCAGTCAGCAGAATAACGCTCATTACCTCAGTCGCGGGCTAAGTAATATTCTCCCCGTGTGATCTGTTTACTTCCTGGCGGTAAATTAAACCGGGGGAATGATTTTCTTCCTCTTTGCCGTTTAATTTCAATTTGTATAAACAAGACTCTTCAAGGTCAGTAAATGAAAGCGGCGTGTTTGGAATGTGAATGGAGTTGCGTTGCCTCGGGGGATGCTGCGCTATTAAAATGTGCTCATTCAGTAGCATAGTACAGTGCTTGACCTGAATAACAATTTTCGGCACCGCCTCACTTGCTATGCTATGACTGAGCGCACTCTTCTGAACTTCATCTCTTTGTTTTGGTTTTTAACCGCGATGAACACAAAAAAAGAAAACAACACCCCGTCTCACGCTGTGATGTTGCATCAGCTATTTAAATACAAATTTAGCCATGTCCTCGAAAATATCTCCACATACATCTTCTCTTTGCTTTATTGAAATGGGGTTCCCTTTCTTTAACTCTGCAAGCTTTTACGCAGTAAATCAATTAAATTGTGGGACAATCTTGAAACAGATCCCATACAAGAGGCTGTGAAGGAATGGAGAGCACTAGTCACACTCTATTCAGCTGAACAGGGGTATATATTATACTAATAATTTCCTTAATTTGTGGCTACGTCAGCTGTAAAGCATTAAATCGCGTGGCAGTCATCTTTATTAGGATGTCTGGGCTGAAAAAGGGGGACAGAAATCACCAGCCGAGATTGAAAACCTAATTAAATTTACGTACAGCTCCGAGGCCTCCCTCACTGCTTTCGGCGCTCCCGTTCAAGCCTGTAAACACCACTTTTCAGAAATCATTACTTCGGCACACTAAACACTTTCCTCCCCGAGAACAAAGCGAGCGGGAAAAAAAAAAAAAAAAAAAAAACGGGAATACATTAGCAGCCGAAATGAGATCATAAGCAGCGTTTGCGAGGTGGCTGTGAAATCACAAAGCAAGGATGAAATATATCTGCCTGTGGAGTGTTCGGAGCTGGCAGAGCTGGCAGTTAGCTGCTGTGAATGATTGAACTAATATTTGGAGATATTAGTTCTGCTACATTTTCTTTGAGAATGAGCAGTGTGGCAGGTCCAGGACGACATAGTTTATGCGGCTGCTGGGATCTCTCAACCAGCAAGCGCTTCAAAAAATATCAAAGTGATGAAAATCACTTCAAAACCACTCTTGTGTATTCAAGAGACAATTTTGCTTTTACGTGTCAGACCCGGCTCAGTGCAGGGCTGTGGACCCCGTGAATTTAAAACGTTATTAGCTTAAGTATTGCTGTAGACTCGGTGCCCCGAATATGTTGACACCCCGAATGCATATTATCATTTCCTGTGGCACAACACACACACACAAAAACATTTTCACTTTCCTGGCCCTGCAGATCATTTTGGTTTTATTTGCTCTGGTTTTAATGTGTACTTTGTTAACTTTCTGCCTCCACCTCAATATTTTGCCATTAGCAGTAGCATTCTCATCATGGCTGCCAGAGATGCATTACTGGATTTTCTGATTTCTTTGCAGAAATATTTTCCTATATAGTCTAATGATTCCTCCATCTCTCTAATGTCCTCTATTTCATCTTGTATTCGAATGGTACTTTGTGTTTTCCTCACCTCGTAGTGTGTCTCTTGTGCTGCTCCAACTTGTGACATTGGTATTATCGCATTTTTCAATGAATACGAGCAGAAGAACATCCAGAAGACTCGACTGCTACAAGACGTAAATGTCTTAAAAATACATTAACGTGCTATGAAAGACGAGCTAACCATTGAGAAAGGAGTCTGTTTGAAAAGGCTCAACAAGTGTCAATCAGCATTATAAGATATCAGTTTATTCAGTTTTCGCCTCACTAATGTGCCATAAGCATCTGAATAATGACGTGTAATTGATCCAAAATACCGCTCGTGTTTTTTCTTTGAGACATGGCGGTGGCAATCTGACTTGCCACTGGAGCCAAATGATTAGTAGGTAGGAGAGAAACGGGCCCTATGCTGCTATGGCAGAGTGCCTCTCGCAGACTCACTCGAAGTCGAAGGCTTTGAAGCCCATTTTGCTATTAGTTTGTAAGTGCCATTAAGAGGATCTTCGGAGATTTGCTCCCAATTTGGCTGCAAACAAACACAAGGCGCGCTCGCTTTGCAGGGAATATGTGAAACATGTTGCCGTCTCATCACCAGACAAGGCCCGACGGCTCCCTCATGGCTGCGCACTGCAGGCTCTTCAGAGATGCGTCGACTTGAAAGAGGAGTTTTAATCCCCGAGTAATGACGAGAGCCGAACGCGGGGCCTCCGTGTCATTATGCCGCAGCTCTGCAAATACCACGCAGCTGTCTAATGGCATCCCGGCAATGGCAACGCTTCAGCGAGAGTGTATGGGTGGCGGGCGAGCACCATTTACCATGTCTTCACATAGAAAACCATGGCTGCCGCTCTTCCCCATGTGTACGGACACTTTCCTGTTTCATCTAGCGCGGAGGAGCGGCGCTGCTGGTAATTCATGCAGCACGTCTGGGAGAACAAATGTTCTCATTCAGCTGCACCCACAGGGAGCTTTGTTTCAACACTGGTGGTTTCCTATCAGAGGCGGGTGCAGTTGGCGCAATAGACACCAGGTGGCAGTCCAAGTCTTCTCTCGCCAGCCCCCCACCTACGTCCCAAACGATGATGTAATCCTTTTCAGACCATTATATCACATGGCACAAACAGGCTCCCTGCTCCCCTCCATGTGGATACACTTTGATTTTCCAACGATCGCTGATACCATTATTGCGGTTATCTCCCGCTCCTATGTGGTTATCTCGTATTCATAAGAAGCCTCATAGTGTCTCTTTAATGAAATCAAAGTCAGAGCTGATTCCGCGGCACAGCGCCGAGACGAGCTCTCCCATCTGGCCACATATCCACCGACGCCGCTCTCTCATGGATTTTTAAATATGGCTGTGACCTTAACAGTAATAAAAAGCAATTCTCACAGCACTAATCCTCTCCTCCGGTCTCACTAGCTCTTAACCTTTTCTGCCACAGAATAAGTGAACTGAGCTGTGAAGATGTGAATATGCAAACCCCCACCCTCACTCCCCATCCTCCCTCCACCCCCCTGTAAAAAAATCAGCGCCTAATAATATTGGCTCAGCGGCAGACAGATTACAGCAGGAGGAGAGCATCTGCTGGAGGGAGAAACAATATGACGGCTTCCTCCCCGGGGAGCAGTGGCTGTAAAAGACAATCAGAAAGAGACAGAGGGATGGAAACAACCAGGCTTTCATGGAGAAGCGTGTAAGCATCATAACCACAAGTCCCGCGGGGAGGCTGCAGAGAGTGACGGGAGGGGTATTTGTGTACCCATTTAATATGTATGCAACTTATTTACCTCAACAACACCAATGGAACAATATCATTTAGTACCTATTAATTTAAAATGAAAGGGACGAGACGAGGAAGACAAAGTGCAGACAGAAGAGAAAACAAGGAGTAAAGCAAAGACTTTGGGTTACAACTTCAGAAATCTAACCTGAACAAAATCCAAGTAGGAACACGGCTGAACACTACTGAAAGAGAACATTTTGTCCTTTTCATGTTGCTTGCTTTGAAGAACTGCAGCAGACATTTCCTATATAGAAAAGGGATAGGACATAAGCCAGTTGCTTTTTATTAGAGGTCAAAGGTCAGAAGCGAGAAAAGGTTCCTATTTCTGCTTGGCCCGGTGTGGTGGGAGGGCGGTGCGAGGCTCAGAACCGAGGCATGACGCCAGCTGGTAATGGAGCATGTGATGTCAGAGCCGCGGCAAATGCACTTCACACAAATGCTTTCTTTTTTTTGACTACTTTTGTGCGCGCAGAGGCGATCTGTACGAATGTGTGTCTGTTCAGAGTCACTCAGAGAGAGGGAGAGAGAAAAAAAAATAGGGAACAATGTGTGGAGCAGCAAGATGTTCAAGATTGTTTATGTAACAAAATGACTAAATTGAGCAGAAAGCTGCAGAGACTGTCTGATCCGAGGCTGCGGAACAGTACATGCCCGACTCGTACTTCATGTTGTTTTTGAGGATGTGTCTTGTGGTTTGCACTTCTCTCTGAAGCTAAGAATATTCTCTCTTCTGGGTTCGTGCTGTAGAATAACAGATAAAGGCTGTCTGAGGACTGACTGGCACCAACTTCTACTTTTTGTTTGACCAGAGAATGACAGCAATCTCACTCTCTTGTTGACTTCCTGCTTGTTTCAAATCAAATCAGACAGTCCACTGTTCAGCAGATATGAAACAAATATCCTGCATTATTTAAAAGTGGAGTCCCTGACTATTACTTATTTAATCAGGGTTGAGCCTGGATTCTTTCTGGACAGTTGACCTTTTTTGATAACAACCTCCTCCAGACAGCTGGCCAGCTGTAATAAGGCGATGCAAGCCTGTCAACATTTAGATTTCTACACACTCATTATCTCTTTATCCAAGTCAGCGGGATATTCCCCAAACAGGATTACATCTCATCTCTCGTAAAAGGGAAAACATGCAGTTTTGAAAGCATGAACATCTATGCAAGCAAAACAGTGTTCGGATTTTTACATTTTCCTTCATATCACACTTGAGCTAGCAAGCTCTTCAACGCAACACATGAATAATGCCGCTCCTTACCTCCGGCTGCTGAGGCTGGGACGTGAACTTTTAGCCTCTGTCTCTTAGGATGATTTTATGCAAGTGAATATCCTTTGCAAATAAAAAAAAAACACTATTTTACAAGATTCTGGGTCTGAAACAAGTCAGCAAGAAATATGAGAAGTCGGCTTGAGACATGGTTTTTTTAACCTGATGTTAGTTTAATTAGCTAGCTAGCTGCTGCTGATCATATCCATCAGCGACAGTTGTCGTCAAAATGGACGGTCTATAGCTAATCACACTGTGTTTGGGCTTACATTTTCAACACAGAAAGTAAATGTAAGGGGAAATCAAGTCTTTGTGTAAAGCATGCAGTAGCCTGAGGCGTTTATGATGTAATGTCGATTATTTTCATTTCCAACTCAAGTTGTTTTGAAGTTGTTTTTTAGTCAACAAATTAAGACACTTTTCAAATTCCCGGCATTTTAGAGCAATGAGCTATGGAGTCCTCGTGTCCCCATACTTTAAGCTGTCGAGTATTTCTAAATGCAATTTGCAGAATGCTAATAAGTTTAACTCAAAGTGTTTGAAGTATAGAAAACCTCCGTCTATATATCAGTGTCTGTGTATCAATGGCTTTCCCTCTCAGTGGGACTCACCACCCACAAAGGTTAATGAGCTTAAACACAGCTCAGAGTGAGCTCATTAAACAGACCACAGAGACCGGAGAGGGGAGCGGAGAGGGAAGATGGCTGAGGAGGGAATAGGAATAAGCACGAAGGTGGATTGTTGCTGCCACCATGGCCGACTGAGAGGATGTCGGTGGAAGTGATCTACAATGCAGCCAAAATGAAAGCCAAAACGAAAATTAACTGGCGCTTTCTTTGGGATGACTTCTACCTCAAACAGGACATAATCTGAGGAGGACTCATTCATAAGTAGGCAGGTTGTACCATCACAAACACGGAGAGTGACTCAGAAGAACTGGATGCCGGCCTACTTGTCTCCTCTGACTGTTCTGGCGCCGCTGACATCGGAGCAGGAAGTGGAGGAGGAACAAGTAAACTCTTTGTCCCTCATGATGACACGTCCAAAACGATTAAAGCTCAAACTATTTCATAAATAGAACAAAAACATGGTTAGTTGGTTGGATTTCACATAGAGTAAAGCACTCAAATATATGACATTTCTCAGGACAGAGGTTTTAAAGGGTGACAACGCACAAAACAAATAGATGTCAGTTGACATGCATTAGCAGAGGTGGATAATAATGTGCTTGTCATTCATTGGATTCTTCTCAGTCCTTAAATGGAAGGATTAAAATTGTGAAAACTGCTCATCACAATTTTTTCCCAGAGACCAACGTGACATCTTCAAATTGCTTTCTGTTCTCCAGCTAACAGCCTGAAGCCTCCTAATGTACTGTCGTTGATAACAAAGAAAAGAAGCAAACCATTCAGCAGAGGAATCAGCACATTTTTGATATTTTTGATTTGATTGATTAATTAACTCATGCTGCGGCTCTAGTGTCCACTCTGCCTTGGTGTGTGTGTGTGTGTTTGGACAGTCTATAAAGACATACTGTGAAAATGCCCATACAAGAAAATATAGTAGCAGAGATAACCTTTTGTGCTGCGAAGACGGAGCACAAAAGGAGAGACAGTTTACTTGGACTTACCAAAGGCTTACCGAAATAAAACTGTGATGAACTGTACTTTAATAATGTCCCTGTGTGAAGATTTCTATTACTATTACTGTATTGTATTTGCATGCAGATTACAGCAGGGAACTGATAAACTGAATCACGTGACACTATGGATGTAGAACTTGCTTCTGATTCAGGTCGTGGCACGTACCCTATTAACGGACATGGATTTCAAGCAAGTAGCATGAAAGAGTGTGCAACCTATTCTAAACACAAACACTCTATAAAACGACTCCGAACCACTTACAGTATGTAAACCGAGGAGGCTGGGGATCTAATTATTGTTGCACTGTAGTAGAGGCTTTGTCTGATAATCATGGATTGCTGAGCAAATCAAAAGAAAGAGTACTTGGCTTGTAAATACAAGGTTGTCACTAATCGTTTTGGCTCCGTGTTGTTGCACAGTGCACTTTACAACTCCTCTGTGGAAGTGCAGAATAGTGGCTTCTGCTCACACCATCTGCAATACTGCTGCTTTTTGTTTATGGACTAATTAATTCTTTTTTTATATTTGTATTGACTTTTTCTACACAGCAGCTGACAGAACGTGACAGCTAGGCACTGCAGTGTGTCAGTGGTAGTGAAACAGGATGTTAAACAGGCCAGATTTACAATGATTGACTGCGGTAAAAAAAAAAGCGATGTATCAAATGACTATGTGAAAACAGTGAGACAATGTGAGGCAGACTGCCTGTAGAGAATGAGTCTGCAGCCCTTGATGGCTCAGCACAGCTTTACAACAAGTTTTAGCCCGTTGTTTAACTGTCCAGACGGCAACTTAATTCACTGCTCTCATACAGTAGCAGTATGGACTTTCCTTTCATCAGGAGGCAACGTCAGCGTTCACAACTTGCTGTCACAGTAACCAAAAAGCTGCTGCGGTAGCTAGAATTAAATGTGTAAATGTGAACATGTCATAATGTACCATATTAACATTTCTGCAAGACATGTCAAATCACATTTAACAATCCATGCTTATGACCTGACTTACATATTTGGAGGTGGAAGGGGATGGTGGTGCAGTTACAGGTGAGAAAGCCGGCGAGCCAGGGACCACGGTGCGAGGCCGCGTTTCAACATCTGGAAACGGCGTGGAAACAATGGATAACTTTTGACATTAGTAAGTGTGACACCACTGGATATTCTTAAAGAGACCTCGCGACCAAAATAGGTATTTTATTCATTTTATATTGTATTTTCCAAACCCTAACCAAGTGGTTTTTGAGCCTAAACCCAACTGGATCAAATGCACAGCATTGACACATGTTGCAAGATATCGGTGGTGTGCAGAAACGCTACCAACATTTATTCTGGTAATTAGGTTGCCAAAAAGTATTTTAGATTTAAAGACTTACTGCTTGTTAAAGTCAACAACTAAAATTCCTATTAACATTAAAATTACAGGTTCTTTAATCATGAAATACCGTTCCTTGTATTATTCCCATTATGCAACTGCAATGCATGCGTGATCTGAATGAATAAAAGAAAAGTGATTTATCAGGGAGTATAACTTGAGCAAGGTACTGCAACTCTAGTGTAGCTGCTGGAGACACAAGGATGTGCATCTCCCAGTTGTATGAAGCTGTATGAATCAGAGCTGACAAATTAGCTGAAAAGGCAATACATAGCGTTAAAGAGCTGATTCTTTTTGGCTAAATGAAGGTCCTCAAAGCAGCAATTAGCCCAGTGAACCCAGTGAGGAATTAATATGGAATAAAACACGACTCATTCCCAACGACGGACCCACACGAGCGACAGCTGCAACCTTTCTTGTCCAGCGAGTACAGAGATAAATATGTTTCTAAAGACAGATTTGTTGAGCTATCCAGGCAGATATTCTATTGACAGAAAGGGCTCAGTCATTAGCGGTATTCTGTTCAATGTCATGCTGAGCTGCAAATGAGATATCCTCTCAGCCTGATACTTTGACAGGATGAAGTTAATTAATAGGATAATTTCTGCCTTAATTTGAATTCTTTGACAGTGTGCTTCAAACTGAAGGGGTTCAAAGCAGTCGCCTAAATTGCAGAGAAAAGAGAAGACTTTATTTCACCGGTACAACAAATTGGCTGTTCAGGAGACATGATTCAGTATTGAGTCATAATCTTTTGGTTTTTATAGGAGCGTTTTATGGTTTTTGACAGTTTTACCATCCCATGGTGGACTAAATATTATTAATTGAATGTGTTTATGGATATACTCACTTGTTAAATGATTATCTGTTTGTAGGGCATCGGTGTTACAGAACTGATGACAGTCAAACATCAATCAGGACACCTTCAGTAGGACCTCTCGCCCTAACTAGGACAAAAACTTGTGGCTAAACAATAACCACACGCAGACATATGCACACCGTGACAGGTAGTGACCTTCCACGTGGGTGAAAAAGCAATGCAGCAGGTGAAGAATGTCAAAGCTGGGGGGTGGCCGTCCGCCAGGGGTCAAAGGTCGTGCTGTTTACTCGTCACAGAGATAACCTGCGATGTGATGGCAGCTGAGGGTGCCTCGCTGAAACAACAACAACAAAAGAAAAACAGTAATGGCATCTGTCAAGCACTTTCCACATGTCACAGAATGTTCCCTGTGGTGAAGAGCTCTCTCGCTGTGGGTTTTTCAGGAGACAAAAACACCATGCTCAACAATTTGGATGCAAAAAGAGTCACTTTTTTTTTAATTTTCTAAATTTATCCAAATTGGATTGGAGCTGTTTTTGTCAAAAGCAGCAGATTGGCTGAAACAGATCATTAACTGATGCTTGTCTCCGCACGTGTCACAGAACTTGTGTACTTCAAGTGCCTCGAAGGGTTTAAAAAAGCATCTCCAGCCAAGTAGAACTCTGAGTGTGTACACTGCAAGTTGTTTTTTCTTTCATATTGTGCGCTAGTCTTTCAAATTCAAAATCAATGCAGATAAAGTCGTAGCTTTGTAATAGAAACAGCAATGATAAAGCAAAAATGAATAAATGTTTGGCCTCTGTGACATCAAACTGAGCTGTGGTATTAATAGTGTGAGCTGCACATCAGACTGTTGAACTTGTGTATGTACAGGACCAGTGTTGGCCTTTTTGTTGGAAATCAAATATGATACAGTGCGATGCAGTTTCATTGATTTCCTGTTTGTCAGGTAATCGATTACAGTACTGCCAGGCAGGGCTGCAACTAATATGTATTTCATTATCTATTAATCGAGAGACTATTTCATGATTCTTGTTGATTGTTTAGTCTATAAAATGTCAGAAAATAAAAAAATGAAACAACTAATCAAACAGTTAGTGACTTTCTTTAATCAACTAATCCATTCATCGACTAATCGGATTGATGATGGGATGCCCTAAGCCTGCAATTTTGGTTTAACTTTGATGAAATGTACAGAAAAAAAACAGCTATCACAAGCTTTGGTGCTCCATAAACTTCATTTCTGTCCTGTGAACTGTAAAGTAAACATATCAACGTAAAGACATACGTGGCACCAGGATAGCAGAACGTTGCACTAAAATCATCCGCTCAGGAGGATACGTAAACTACTCAACGGATTTCCATGAAACTTGGATGGAGGATGGGTCTCTGCCTGGAACAGACCTCATTAACTTAAGTTTATTGGTGACTGCTATCTGCAAATAAGTACAAGTTGATGAGGATCCTAGCTCTTGTGAGCTGTGGAGTTTCATATTTTATTAAGCTTGATTGCACTAAAGGGGATTGTTTGGCCTTGGCGAAGGTATGAGCTCTACTGAGTGCCTTCCTGTCGTTCAATCACTTGCAGAAACTTACAGAAACAAAACCGTTCTCAGATCAAACAGCAACAATGTTCCTTACAAGAAGACAATCCCACCTGTTAAACTCTCGCTGCCCTTCCATCTTTTAAGATCCCCCCGTCTGTGGAACAGTTCACGCAGGTACGACATCAAAGCGGGAAAACAGAGATGACAAGCAGAAACGGTCAGGGGGGGAAACCCAAGTTAAGCTGAGCGAAACTCAAACCCTTACACATGTATTAGTGATCACTCCAACACAAGCACAAAGAGCTTTTCATGACTTCATATTCCAGGCATGCCTCAGTGGGTGGAAAACAAGGAGGAATCCAACCAGAGCGCAATCAATACCACAGCTTTTATATGTTGCGGGGTTTTTGCAGGGTAGTAATCTCTTTATGGATTCATCAGCTGTTGCCGCAAAGCCCCCCAAACTCCTGTCGGTACGGTATCCACACTGTGACTGCGGTGGGATGAAGACAAAGGGGGAAGAGGAGGGCGGGTAGGAAGAGGAGCACGAGGACGGGCGCTGTGACTGAACTCGAAGCTGCAGCACTCCCCAGCTGTAACACAAACATCAGCACTTCTTCTGGGTTCAACTCGTAGGTGGTCCGAGGAGAGCCTTAAATCAAGTCTCCTCCGACAGACTTACGACGTCGACGGCGGAGGTATTTCACTCACAGGCTGAAGCTTGGATGTTGACTTTGCAATAGAGGGAGCTGTTAACAACCATCGACATAAGGACCACAGACTCAAGGAATCGCTCCCTGGAAAGCCGCACTTAGCTCCACTCGGCCATTTTTCAAGAGCAGACTGAATTCTGTCATATATAAATTTCCCCATGAAGGAGCTGTTGTGTGCGTCTGTTTGTGTGTGTGTGTGTGTGCGTGCATGCGCTTTGGCATTTGCAGCTACTAGGCGGCACATGCCTTTAACATACAGGATAATATATTCATAGGTCTATTTTACTCTCATGCATAACACCATAGAGATCCTCGGGGCATCATTTAATGAAGACCAGCTGAACACACATTTACACACACAGGGCAGCATGATCCGTAAACTGCCAGGAGAGCTCTACCAGCATCCACGCGCAGTCCAAAGACACTGTGCGCTTTTGTTACCGCTCGCACGTTAAAGCTACGGGGAGAGCGGGGAGTTCAAAGTTCTCCGGTCTCTGTGGGGATGAAAGAGGCTGTCATGAAAGCACCGAGAGGACCTCATCCATAATGAATGCAGGGGGGACGTGAATTAACCACTGAGGAGAGGTTCTGCAGGCACGCGGTAACTATTACAGATTTCAACCATGGCCCTGTTTTTACTGTCATTCTCCACAATGGTGACTGAGTCAGAGCCATTATTTTAATACTTATTCTTCTGTGTTTACCTCATAACTGTTCCTTTATACTTTTATCTCACTAATCGCAATTGGCTTTGATTTTTACCCTGCAGATGCGCACAGAAAACGTGATGAGTGGTGAGAAAGTGACATGCCTCACTACAGAGCAAGCAAATGATTTGAGGAACTGATTATTTCTTTAAGATTTAAGACTGAGAAAAGATCACGAGTCCAGACTGAATAAGCTCCAGCCGCAAATGTCATGAGCGAAAATTACAGATATGTTTTTTTTTCCGTTCTCTGGTAGTTTTTATGTTGAGTTGAAAGTTGGCTTTTCTCTCCTGCTCATCACCAAGAAGGCTTTTTCATAGCCGACACAGGTGTTTAATAACGGTAACAAGGTTTCTGTCACGGTTCTGTGTTTTGTGGTGTCTCATGATTTGATTTCCATGCCCTCTTGTGACCTTTCAGTGTCCTGTGTTCTTCCCTCTGTGCATGTTTGACTCCCTCTGTCTGTCAGCGTTTACTCCTCTGCGCTTCCCCCCTCGTTACCTCACCTGGCCTCCTCCCTCCTCTCTCTCCTCACCTGTTCCTCGTCTCGTCGTTAGTGTCTGTGTATTTAGTCTCTGCTTTCCCTCTTCTCTTTGTCCGTTCATTACTTCGGTCTGCGTGATGGCCCGTGTGTTTCCAAAGCGCCTGGATGGTCCTTGTGTTTCCTTGATCGTCCTTGTGTTTCCTTGATCGTCCTTGTGTTTCCTTGATTGTCCTTGTGTTTCCTTGATCGTCCTTGTGTTTCCTTGATCCCTGAACTTCCTTGTATTCTGCCTGTGTTGCCTTTTGGTATGTGTTTTTGGCTTAGATTTTGATTTGTACTTTGAGACTTCTCTGTTGCACTTTGTTTTCTGTTCCCTGGATTTTTGTTTCATGCTCCTTGTTTTTTTTTGTTGCATTCAGCTTTTGTTTAAATAAAAGCTCACCTTGTGTTTTCCCCGATCCTGCCTCCTGTCTAAATCTGCGTGTCGGTCCACCTTTTAAGTTTCTCCCCTTTAACCCGCTGACAGGTTCTGCCCTAATCAGGTGAGAAAATGTGACTCCATGTGCTTTTCCAGCCTCTTGTTTATGCACATTTTCTATATCACATTGAAGACACCAGAGTGGAAGCACTGAAAAATCTATAAATATCCCCAAACCGTTTTTTGTGTTTACTCTGAGGTGGAAGAGTGTATCGATACAAGTGAAATAGAACACGTAATGGAGACTGATTTAGTAAGTAAGTCAGAATGTAGATGGAGCAGGTGATTTAAACAGCCTCTGAAGCCTTCACTCCACTAAAGAGACTGAAAAAGCTTAAACATCCAGTCCGTGCTGAGTGATGTGAAGCCTGTAACATTCATTGAATGAAACAAACAAATACCCTGTTCGTTGTGATGTCTACATAGTTTTTCACCGCTTGTACGTTTGTCTTCTGCAATTTCGGCACCCGATTTTCGATTTGATTCAATCGTCACATAATGGTAACTGAATCGAATACGCTACATCTGGATGGAAACGGTGAGCAGCATCCACCAGAACCCCGAGACGGAGCACAGACATGTCAAAATGTCTTCTGTCAAATAGCTTTGTTTTTCCTACTATCATCACTTCCTATACATCAGGGTTTCCTACCAGGTATATCAGAGGCAGGCCACCTCGCCTTAAATAAGGAAGGCCTTAGCTAACATGATAAAAATGATTTAACATTTTGTGAATGTAATTTTGTTTGCTTTTTAGGGAAATCGCAATAGAAGACATACAAGGATCTGGCTGAAAATCTAAATACCCTAACCTCTGAAGCCCTTTTAAGTGCTTTATTTAATGACAGGATGTTAGCTCACATCTGCTCACAGCTCACAAACTTGTAACACAAGGCAAATCTCACATTATCACTGTGAGTGTGACGGTAGTTTCCATTACACCAACTTGATGTGACAAGAATCTCCTTTGCGTCTTCTAAATGGCTCATTCATGGCAGTTAATTAAACGGACTGCTATTGTGCATAAGGGATAATGATTGAGAAACTACATGTATTACATTGATCTTAAGAAGGAACTAAGATTTCAGATTTGTGCTGAGTTGAAAAGTGATTGGAAATGTTACCAGGCCCAACCAAGGCCAGATGTGTATATGATGTTAAAATTGCAGTCACATCAACGCAAAGAGGAAAGTTTATTCAAACCAGGAGCCCATCACGCAGTCAAAATCAGCATTGAACATGTGAGGAACATTTTTTCTAAGGTTGTTGAAGTTTGATCATGGAGTTTAACAGAGGGATTCATATATTGCTGTTAAAATGTCCGTGTTGAATGCACGAGTAACTCAGGTCAGGGAGATTGCTCCTCCACGTACGACCCAGTTAGAGTACAGGGAGGTGCCTATATGTGAACATGACAGTTGTTCAGTTATAGCCTAGTATAGTTATGTATAATGTCCATTTATCGCATTGATTCAGACCACTAGTATCATTATTTCGATGCGCATGATCATGTACATTGTACAAGAACACGTTTTTTAAATAAAAGTTATGATTCCTAAACTCAAAGTCAGTGTTTTGATATTGCTGCTGGTCTCTGCTGCCCACATAATGATTCTGAGATCTTAAAATGAGTGTTATTTAGTTTTTTTTTTTAAATAAAAATTTCCCTAGTGTGCCCTTCAGAAACGATAAGAGGAAGCAAACGCACCACAAGTACTGTTTAGAGGGAATAACATATTTGGATGAGGGGTTTGCTCTGCCTGCAGCTTGCAGACTTTTTTCTAATCCACTGTTTCCACTTTCAACTTAAAGGCCTCTGCCAACGAGCCTCTCCAGGCGGATGAGTTGAGGTGCATTTGCTACCCTCATTATTTAGCCACAATTCCCCTAAAAGGTTATTATTAGCCGTAGGAAGGGTGATTATGAAAATATGTTATTGTAGGGCAGGAAAGCCCTCAGGTACTGTCAGTCAGTAGCAGGCCTGATGTTGTGCTGGCTGGAGTGCTGTTCTGGGTCCACAGCTGTGTCTTGTCTGTTGGCAGGATGTGTGTGTGCGTGTGCATGTTTTCCGGTGTGTGTATTCTTAGTATGTGTGAGCGTGTCAACAATTTCTCTTGATCGTCCTCAGTATTTTTGGTGTAAAAGGGTGTTAATGTGCTAGTTTGCGCATGGCTACATGCATTGGGTTGATTGCATGCGCTCCGCTTGTGCATGCGAATGCCGCATTGTAGGAATGTGTCTGCGCTCTAATTTGGGTTGGAGTTATTTCAGAGAGAGGGCCCAGCTGATTGGCTGCCTCTGCGCTGACATCACCACAGGCTCTGAGGAGCAACAAGCTCGCCAGGATTTGTCTGTGACTCACGCTCAGTCTACAATCTCTAATGTGCCAGTTTACAGCACACAGTCAACAAACACTGGGCTTATATTATGTGGCACAATGATGGAACACATGGATGAGGCTGCAAAAGGGCCTGTGTGCCCATCTGTACATGGGAAATCATTTAATTGGCTGAGTTTATCCTCAGTGGGAGGAGCCAAGAAATTGCTTTTCAGAGGGATGGGGATTAAAGGATAAGTCTGGCATTCTTCCATATATTTCTTATTGATAATAACTCCCATGAAAACATTAACAATACTCAGATTGTCTCTTGACAGTCTCAGAGTTTCATACCAAGTCTGTGCCTCTCTGCTCCAACTGAAGATATACATCTTTGAAAACAGGGCACAGATCTGTAGTCCTGTAGTTTTAAGAAGTGACGTCAAATTCAGTTTTGTTGTCACCCTAATTAATATTGGGTGTCTGCTGATCTTATAAATACATTTACTGAATTGTTTATTAAATACGTATCTGACACAGACACATATCACGTTGTGTGCTTGATGACAGGGATGAAAGATTAACCTTGAACATGTGATTCCTGAAACGTGACACAATAAGCAGGAGATGACTCACTCTGTTGGAAACATGCAACCCCATGCGAGTGCCCCTTTTACGTCATAAACAATCTTTGGCAGAGATGCACAGAGGCTCTCTGGATTGTTTTTTGGACAGCAATAGAGTTCTATGGCACAGAGAAATAAAGTAAATCAGACCTCAGTTCTATATGTTAGTAGGATCAAAACAGATAACAAATCAAAAACATCTAGATATTATAAGGGACTATATTTGACTTTGAGTTTATATTTTTATATATTTCTGTAACAAATAGGTGTCAGCATTTTGCATTTTGTTTGTCATTTTTTTATCATTAATCATGTAGTTTGAAAGTAACTAATAGGCTACCTGGCCAAAAACACTACAATCTGGTAAAAAATACAGTATACTCATTTAGATTTTATATACAGCAATCACAGAAATGCACCCATTAAAATGTACTTCCAGAAAGTGAATCGGCTTTAATAAAGATTGTAGACCAGTGCTGCCCCATGTGGGGCACGCCAGATGTTTCTTTTCGCTCAGCCCACTTTCATTGTGTAAAATGCTCTTTAAATATGTAGGATCCCTAATTAATGTTCATAATGAGAACGGTTCACACTTTGAGCGGGGAACTTCCAATCCAAGGACCATTGTGCATCTTAAAAGTAGAGGACAGTAGGTGTTTGGCCCTCTGAGGAAAAAAGATTGGGCAGTTTGAATACAGCATGCATTGTTAAAACATGTTTTCACGACCATGAAACTCAGTGTGAAATGACTCAGCAACTACTGTAGGGCCTTCATCAGGCTTGATTGTCTGAAATTCTTACACCTACTCCGGCAATTATAGTTAAACAAAACCATTATTTCTGCTACATAAACCGCTTCATCTCCGCAGTGAGAACACTGCTCTGAAAAAACATTTTGTGATTATTTTTAGCTTTTCGTGCTGTTCAGTCTAGCTCAGAATGTGATTCTGTGTGTGCTTCCCACTGTATGTATGGCACCATCTGCCCACATTATATGAGACATCCTCGTCGTCCGTTTGGAAACTTGGGAAGTTGGTTGCATGTCCCGGGACGGATACAAATATCTGCACATTTGTGTTTGTATGTAATGATAAAAGTGGCAAAGCAGATGAAACCACTTTGTGTGCAATAACTGCATGATGTGAATTTTCATCTCCCCTTTCGTCGACAAAAAACTGACTCTATACACAACCTGAGACACAAGAGTTGCAGCCGAATACTCTAAAAGGGAGATTTTAAAGCTCAAAACATTTCTGTGAAGCTGCAGAAATATTTTCCAGACTACATTACTCCACTTGTCTTTCCGTCAGCTTGAGGGTGAGTTGATAGTGACTGAATCCAAATTGTTTTGTTGAGCTTCCTTTCATGGGGAAGCAACAGATTGTTTATGTAGTTTATGTCTTCATCTCCACAGAAATCAAAAACGAGGGTAATTCAGGACTCACACACATGTGGCCATGTAATTTCCAAGCAGTTGAGATTATGCTTTGGCGTAATAAGATGTAAACAGAACAAACCGAGATGACATAAAAACCCTCAGACGCTCAAAAAATAATTTGTACAGATCGGATTGCGAGTGTTTTAACTGAATGTCAAGCCTCATAGCGTCTCCTAATTTGCTACATAAGTAATCTGCTACTGTGCTTCAGTGCCAAGAGAGAGATGATTGAGCGGCTGTAATGATTTGTTCACATTCCACAGTTAGAAATCAAAAGCGGCAAAGGCTGGTTAAGTAACAGCAGTGAAAACCACAGTCTGTCAGCTGTTTGGTACTTCAGAACGATGGTTTCATTTCCCCTCTCATTTGTTGTTGTTGATGTTCATTATTCCTGGTAGATGTTGCAATATGTCGAGTGTGTCTCTCAGGTCTGGGTGTCACTGTGCCAGATGTGTGACTGAATGCTGTTGATGTTGAAGAGAAAATGCCTTTGCCTTTTATGCATCTGCTAGACAAATGAACTTTGCAGACAGTGTTTTCTTATTACAAGTTTAGCTTAAGAATTAAAAAAATCATCGATGAGTTCGTGTTCAAGTGGATTATTTTTCACTCCTATCTCTCGCAGCTACAAACATCAGACAATGGCTCTTTTGCCCACTTATTGAGCGCATGGAGTGGTTACAGTCGGGTTTGCGTTTTGTTTTGTGTGTGGTCAGCTGCGTGTTGTTGTCGTGGCTGCTGCCGTGGCTGCTGCTTGATAATGAGCCTCTGGCACAGAGCTGCTGTCAGTCTGGCAGACAGACAGGCCTTCGCCCCGGTCACTGCCGCCTCATGCCATCTGGGTCCCTGCACTGACGGGGGAGGACAGGGACATGCCAGTGGGAGGACACAGGATAAGGTCATATGCACACTGGCCTATTGACTGGCTCACAGTTTGAGTGACTGACTGACTTGGTTTTCAGTCTCAGGGCTGGATCGGACAGGTTCGGTCAGGTCTGAGTGTTTTGAGAAATGCCAAAATGCATCAGGGAAGATAAGATCAGATACTTGGTGTCTGAGGTGTTGCACCTGACATGAAGATAAATCAACGAGACTAAGAGTCGAAGGTCAAGCTGGAGGCTCTGTGAGGCTCGACTCGTGTGCATTGGAACTTTTGAGCTGAACGCTAATGTCAGCACGGCAATATGCTCTAAATAACGATGCTAATGTGATAATGTAACCACCATTGTGGTTTAAGCATGCTAACATTTTTCCATTAGAGCAAAACGCTAAGTATCGATTAAGGCTAATGGAGATGTTGATGATGATGGTGAAATGGGGAAAATGAACATGTGATGGTCAGACTGACAAATGAAAATAATCCTAACCCTAACCCATCCCTTTATTCTTCTTCTTCTGTGTGTTTCTAGGACTGACTAACCAGTAGAAGCAGGTACTTAGCATAACTACGTCCTGCCAACACCGGAGGTGACAACAATTCATTGCTCTCTGCTGACTTTGAAAAGTGTTTTGGTGCCTCCTCTCCACTTTTGCCTGCTAACAAACGACAGACAAATGCCCAAAAGCTGCTGTGTGGTGGGGACCGGGGACTGCTTTTGACAAGTTGCTATAAGCATAAGTATGGCTACATGTAGCTAAATACCTGACAAGCTTTGTTACTAGTTAACAAAATAACCAAGGGAAAGGGACACTGAGATAGACCAACAATACTGAGTTTGCCTTTATACCTTTTCCTCTGGGAGACATAAGGTTTTAAAAAATTACCCTTTGAAATGCTGACATCTTCTGGTTTTAGCTAGCCACAGACATTTTTGCTAGCATGTTAGCCTTTGGTTGTGTGCAGTGGTGCTGGTTGCCCCCAGTCAGCTCGGTTGTCAGACTATGATACGTTGCACTCTGTCCCTATAGATTTAAAAAGAAAAGGAAGATTAACAAACGAAAAGTGAATTCCCTGGCTCTGATGAATGTCAGGGTTCGGTGTTGGCTGTGTGCAGTCCACTGTGTGCGGTGGGAAGTTAAAATATTGGCAGTATTATTTTAGAGCAGTGGGGACCAATACAGTAAGCTGTGTCCCATTGACTAATAAGGCTTTAAACAACTCCATCTGTGATAATCTACTAAGTTTCCACTAATGCAAACCATATGGAGCCATAAATCCTGCCGGAGACACTCAGCCTTATTTTGGACTGCATATTTGCTGACAACATACCACAGCACCGACAAGACACTCCGCAGCACGGCCCCCTCCACATCCACACTTCTCAGATCATTATGCAGCCGCTCATGTAAACAGGTTCGTCCATGTAGAAATACTGCACAAGCACAGACGAGCTGACCTCAGATCTGTCATTAAACAGGGCTCTCTCCCTCACGCCGAACCCCCACCTCTGCTTAATTATGCATGTGGGCTGAGCAATCAGTCTCCCTGTACGGTACTGTACACTCCATCGTGCTGCTTCCTTGAGCTCGCGAGCTGATTATGAAGCTTTGGCAGTCCAAGCACTTTGAATTATTTAAATCTCTGTTAAGCCTGCCGTACATACTGTATATCAATGGAAGAAATGGATTATGGGTTGACATGTTTTTCCTCTGGCTTTGCCCCCCGCGTGCCTCTTCCTTCGAGCCTGACAAACACTCCGCGCAAATCATAATTCAGTGCCTTTCAAGGAAATGGCAATTTTTCTAATTCCCCACTGAAGCATGTTTCACAGTGGATGTTGCTTTTAGCCGTATTGGGGTTGAGATTACGCTGTTGGATTAAGGATTGTTTTTTGTGTGTGTGCAGAGTCCTCACTCTGTGGAAAGGTCCAGTGAGAGATGTGGAGAGGGCTATTGTGCACCCAGAAGGGCCCACCCTGGAGAACAGGGCTTTTTCCTGGAGGAGCCTTCACGTGGGTGGGCCGCGGAGAGGTGATGGATCCCCTTTTCACACAAACCCCTTGGGGAAAGCGCACAATCAATATCCTGCTGTCTGCCTCTGGTGCCAATAAATGAAAACACGGTGGCGTAAAGAGATGAATAAATAAAGGGGGGGCACTCTTTTTTACATTAGGGGTGGGCTCGCGCACAAAGCCGAGCAGATACTGCATTTAGAAAGACCATAATAGACTCTCCGTCTCTCAGCGGGACGCCTGCTGCAAATTTATGTTTGCAGCTAACAGATTTGTTCACGGAGCAGGAAACAAGCAGCATTTATTCAGTGGCGTGCAAGCTGGCTCAGATTTGTATAAATGTTTCAATTAAGCCTTGAGAAAATCGATGCCGTAACATTTCCTCTCCCGTTCCCTTCCGTGTGCAGGTTTTGCCGCGCTTGACAGCCGCAGCTTAGGTGTCAAGATCGGGTGTTAAATTTGTAAATAGGTCTTTTTCCTGTCAACTGACATGAAATTACAGCTGGGGGTAATAGAACAGAGGAGCTGTCTGTCAGATGGGGAAGAGAGGGAGGAGGAGAGGCCAGAGGAGAGCGACGTGCCCATCAGGGCGGATGAGTGACAGGGGATGAGAGAAGCTCTTCAATCCTCTGCCACAGAAATGAATTCACATCTCCTCAATTGCACCATTACTGGAGAGGGAGCAAAAGGAAAGGCTTTGCGCGCCGTTCGAGCAGTCAAGGGAAACCAGAAGTGGGGCTTGCTGTGTTTTACTTATCCTTAAGTGCTTCATAATGGCGATAATACTGTATGTCTGCTCAGTTGTATGACTATGCTAATCCTGTAAGTAAGATTTCCCCTGTGGCAAAGTAAGTCTGACAATCGCTGTATTCACACACTTGTACTCCAGATCTGACAAAGAGACTCCACATTGTGCTCAGTATTAGCACTTGAGTCTTCTCCAGTTATATGGCAATATATCTGTCGCTGTCAGATGCTAATGTGAAAAGAGTCGGAGCAGTCGATGGAATGTTTTGATGTGCAGATACTTTGCACAAAAATATAAGATTTGTTATCGCCAGGGGTCTGGCCGACACCCACCCGCTAGCATTCCAAGGCAGTGTGAACATGCAGAAGTTATTTGGTTTCTGTCGCCTCCATTATGAGTCCCAATTCCAGCATATGAAATGAAGTCATTTCTCTGCCATCACTGGCACTCTGCCCAAAGCCACTGACAGTTTTCTGTCCTTTTGTGCCACAGAGCTCCGACAAGTGACAGGTGATCTATGGCTGCTTGAAGGCTGGGATCTAAATCTGAAACGAGCTTAGCCGCGGCTTGCGAAATGAGAATTGATAATCGAATGATGCTGAATGAGGGGGCCTGTCAGTACATTGTAAGGGAGCTGACGGATTTAGTTAAGGGAGAAGGAAGGCATGGCGGATGAATTTTGGCAGGATAAAGAATTGCTCAGCGCGCAGAGAGAAGCTGATCCCCCTACAGCTATTTCTGATTTTCTTTGAGTGTAAACATGTTGGTAGTGTTCTAGACGGATAACTGAAGGGGAGACTGAGCACATTATGATCACATCTTTATAAAACACAACTAGACGGGTTAATTGTTGGCTGACCCAACCTCGAGGCCTGTCTGGTTCATGACTTTAAGAGTGGAGTGTGGAGTGACAGCGATGATGAGAGACAGAGACACAGAGAAGGGAGATTTTACGCAACCAAGGTCACGATCCAGGGTCAAACCCATAATGTTTGATGTGAATAGTTTGTGATTTAGCCCCTTTTGTGTCGGTGAATCTCCACACTAACATTTCTCTTTGCTTACACTGTCTTTGATGCAGTAGGAGTATTGATCTCGATATCTCAATATGTTACGTTTCCTGTTGAGTTGTGAACTTACGTTACCTTAAATCTTACCAATGTTTGAACCAAGACAAATCCATAAAATGGTTCAAGGTAATGCCGTGTTTTCATTTGGTCAGCAAACATAATATAAAACTTAAATTCATCAACTCGCCCATGAAAATGTCTGCGAGTGGTTGTTTAACAATGAGGACAACAACTCCCATGATTCCATGCTACTGCAAGACATCATCAAACTACGTCCTTTGTTTGTTTAGTTTGATTGAGAGGCCCTTAGATGTGGACATTTCATACTGTGTTGCATACCAGGGTGACCGTGAAAGAAAGTGCTTCTTTATGTGAGGAAGAAAATGTATTCCCATTTGGAGGCAAACTCTTGACACCATGAATTAATTATACTTAAATATTAATTCAAACAAAATGAATTAGCTTTTATGATGATTAAACTGTGAGTCAATGAGAGTTTCTTACATTCTGACTGAGTCTAAATTGGCATGATGACCACAGGGATTAAAGTTTTCACAAATAAAAACTACACGCTAAATTAAAGAAAGATAAAGGGACAAACACTTATACTTAATTACTTTTTTAATGCAGTGTTATTTCTCCTGACCGGTAAAAAACTATCCTAGACCAGCCAATAACACCAACCTGCCTTTAGCTGCCTGACATGTTGCTTTTCAGTAACAATACGTCCCTGACAACGATATTTGCTAACGTCAAACCATGAAACAAGGTTAATGTAACATTAGGAAGGCATGAGGATGTTAACTTCATTCTCACAGAGTTGTGTGCAGGAATATCAAATTACAGTAAATCTTCCTGTTGCGGTAGGAATTTGCCTTAACGTCATCAATGATTTCTCTGCTCAGTCAGTAAATTAGTTAATTATTTCACTGAACAAATGAGTAAATACAGTTTAAATGCCTGAAATGTATTAAAAGTAAAAGTAACTTGGTGACTAAATCTAATGCACATTTTCATTAGAAGACTAAAAATAAGTTGTGGTGAGGTGCCAAAGTGAACAGCGCACTCAGATCTATCCATCATTTAATATGTTATAATGTTAGATGTTTGACTTATGATGACCTCCCCTTCTTTTTTACTCACTGCTGGTCGTAATCATCATGAGCTCGGTTGACGACACCCACAACTGTCTCACGTTGCATTACAACACTCCGAAGACACTCATGACTCATGACACACTGTGGATATCATGACTGCCAAGGGGATGCGATATGACAGCTCCTAGTGCTAAAGATATTTTTGCTTTTCTTGGACCACATCTCCCAGTGCCTCTCAGTGTCACACTATCTGCACTGTAGAGCATTTTGCAGTGGGCAGGGAATTAATTGGAGTCTGTGTCTTTGCAGTTTTGTGAAGTCACATTTGAGCCTCGTAAAATCCCTCAAACTCCGGCGGAGAATGGAAACTCTTGAAATATTGCTCATGATAGTTGTGGGAGGTTTTTCTCCCAAGTCTGTCAGAGGTCTGACCTCTCAATATCAGTTTACTGGTTTTCTAAACTTTTCTTTGGCAGGGAACCCCTCATTGAGGTCAGAAAATTCCCCATGAAAACTGTTTATACTGTGTTTGAGAGTTTACAGTGGTTTACAGGATAATAAGGCAATGCTTCACAAATCACAGTTCCTCTCTTAGCTGTTTAAAAGACTTCTCATGCAGATACAGTGAAGTGTTGTAGTTTACGTAGACCAAATGCTGCTGGAAGCAGTTATGTCAGTCAGATATAATTACATTTATCTTGTCTGGTTTGGGCTTTTAGAGGGTTTTCATATTTAGGAGACTGTAGTTAAGTTTGTTGATGTATCCCTTAATTCGAGAGTTTTGAAATCAGACTGCAGTTTGAATGATGACTTTTTGTGCAAGGAAATATAAACTATGGAATAAAGAAACGATATCTATTGCATATTTTTTTGATATTCCAAATGAGGAGAAGACAGTTTTGGGACATATCTGTGGTTTGTTTCCTGTGGCAGTGGTTGACAGACATTTGAGAGCTGGCATTGTTAGGGTATGGGCAGCCAATCTCCATGATGCACCACTGACTACGCCACATCAATGGCCTGTATGTCCTCTGAAGATGCCATTGCATCTGTAAATTACTTTTGAAAAGCACAAGAAGAAACTTTTAACTGGTTAGGAAAAAATCGTAATTTAACACTAATGACCTACATAAGCAAAAAAAAACGGTTTGCTGAAGAAGATTTTTTTTTTTCTGTGTTCTTAATTATGTCAGGTTCAGGTAAGTCAAAAAAGTCTTAAAATTATTTATAGAACAAAGAAGCGTTACAAGACAGATCATAGTTTGCTTTGTTTAACCACCGTCGCATTATAGTTATTCTCACGTAGTAACAAACATACATTACCTCATTATTATGCATCCTTTAAACAGTTAAAAAAAACAGTAATGGTGTTGCATATTTCCTTTCCAGTCGGATCAAGATTTTTTTGACTTTAATGAGGCAATGGTGTACATACTGCTTTTGTCCTCAGGGGGCCACCTGAATCTCCAAAAAATGAAGGTCACTCATAGTTTAGTTTAGGGTTAGTTTAGAAGGCGGCTAGATAGGCCAATTAGCTTCCGCTTGGAAAGTGTCAGCACTTCTGGCACTTTTTCAACATCGGTTCTGCACACTTTGTTTCTATATTCACCCTGCATTGTACATAAGAGAGGATTCCAGTGTAATGTTAACAGGTCCGATTGTGGTGATAGGAGATGGGAGATAAGACTAAATACACAGATAGATAAGATGTGTTTGATATCATTCAGCTCAAACTACTAAAAACTCAGTCTAAATAAAAACAGGACAGTACAGTAACACTTCTCATAAAGCCTTTCCAAACAGAGCTCTCGGGCAAAACCTCTCTTGTATTATCATCTTGTTTTATTACTGCTTGAAGTGTTATGAGTATGCAGTGTCCATTCAAAACATTACACACACCACAGCTGTGTGAATCATAAGAATTGCAGAGCTCCTAAGTGACTGTAGCAATTCACAGCAGTGATTTCAAAGAACCAAAGCAGTAATTGTGCAAATCTCTTTCCCTGGAAATAGATAAGGGTGAAATGATAAACGAAGTCGTTATTAATGCCTGTAAAGTGAGGCCATAGATTCCTATTATAGATGTAATTTTCATATCAAGTGTTACCCGAGATAGTTATAATGTTCGCTGCAGTGATGTTCAGCGCAGTTCAGTGCCATTATCTTCCCCCATCATTCCCCTTCCCCTGAAGTACCTGCCCTTATCAGACGGCTGGATACGGTCCTGTCCTCCTCTGCAGTGTCGTTAACAGCACCCCTGTGAACGCACGATCAATCCACCGGGGCTAGGAGGCTACCCCTGCTAATGGCTAATGAAAGGTGTAATTACAGCAGGTCAGCGGAGGCATTCAGACACAGAGGAGAGAGACAGTGACGAGTTCATTTAGATCATTAGAGCTGAAAAGTGTCTGCCTCGTTAGACGGCAAGTCACCGCATTATCCCGACGATCATCCTTTGTTTCTATTAGAACTGAGTGGGTGGCATTTGATGGTGCAGTAGATTGTAGAATTATGAGCGGAGAAAGGTGAGTTGATTTAATTAAAGCGAGGCTACGGTGGAACAGGATTGTCAAGAGAATATGGAATAAATTCAGGTGTCAGATTAATAATGTTAGTTTCTTTTCCACATTACTATAATTTCTGTTTTTGGCTACGGCTTGGAAAAGATCATTTGTGTCTAATTTATGTTTTTCACTGCTAATCCCCTAACACATGTGGCAAATGACATTCAAGCCGCCGCATAATTGCTCATATTTGTCTCCTCACAGTTGTCTTCCAACGAGGGTTGCACTTTCCAGCAATTTCAAATGGCGCTAATAGCAGGAACACCTTGCCTCTGAGGGACCCTGGAAATAGACCTGCAGCTGTATTTTTAGACGGCTATTAATACCTCCAGCTAATTCATTTCAGCTCTCCAGGCACCTAGCATGGCCTCTCAATTATGGATGAGGGGAAAGTCATTGGATTCTCTGCGCTGAGAGGGAGCTGACGGTAGTGACAGGACGCTCTCTGCAGACGCATGACAAACAGGCAGACAGCTGAAGGACGGGCAAGAGGATGAGAGGAGAACTGTGGCGCAGTTAAAAAGCCTGAGCTATGTTTAGATTATAATTATTTACCAAGTTAAAGCCACGATTTTGAGACCGGATTGTCTTTGCGGGGGTCCAGTGGGCCCAGCAGTTGTTTCCAGGGGGAATATAAACAATACTGTGACTACTGCACACCCACTGAGTTCAATAAAACTATATTAAAGTACTACAAAAACAAGATGTTCTAAGATTATCTAATATAAGACGATATTATAAAATCATGTGGATGACAAATAGGGTGAGGAAGTGTTCTCCTTTCATCAAGGCTCAGATTAATATTTCATCTGTATTTTATCTGAGGTCCTTTTTCAAAGTTAATTTGTAGTCCAGAAAAATGTTGTTCCTGTTTAAGTGATAATGCCTCTATTGCCAATGAGATTCCTAAAAATACCTCATACCTACATTTACAGATCACTGCTATGTAACGCGTCACGTTGCTTGCTGTTTATTTACCCTCAAATGGACAGAAGACTGTCCTGTACATTGTAAGCTTTGTGTGTTTGTTTGAATTCAGTTTAGCCTCTCAGTGAACTCAGCACTCACCAGAGACTCCGGATTTCCCTCAAGTCAGCTGCAGTCAAAATAAAAAGTGGAGGTCACCTCTCACTGCTGCAGTCAGGCTGATAAACAGGAGTGAGGATAAATCTCTGAAGGCAGACCTGCAGGCTGCTGCTCATCTAAAAATGTTTGGTAATCCCTAATAAAGGTGATTAAAACACTTAAGTGATTCCTACTACTGTTTTCCTGTCTCCCAGCGCTTTCTGTTTGTTATTTTCCAACTGCTGTTTGGCTAAAGCATTCCAACTGCAGGCAGCTAACACAAGATTGTTTATTGACTGACACACTCCTCACTTTGTTGGTCTTTGTGAAGCTCAAACACTTTGTAAATATGAAAATGATGCATTTTCTCCTTGAAATCATATTTGGCAGACAGTCCAAACACTGGCTTCACATTTACTAGGAGGTAAAAGCAAACAGCTCATTGTGTTTGGCTAACTCAGAAAATGAATGTTGATGCAGCTTAAAACTTGAAAATGAAAAAGCCTTCTAGCAGCATTGATCCTGCCCTTAATGTTATGTGGGACAATTGTGTATTGGGGCGGCTGTAGTGACACTTTATTATTCGTGGCTATGGTGCACTCTGGCTCAGACGTCTTTCTGCACTTTTTAAGCTTACAAGGCAGTCTACAATGGTCTGCAGTCAGGTTGAAACTGCAGATAAAAGCATTCTACAAAACTAAAGAGCATTTGCCATGTGTGCTGTAACTAGCTGCTGGGTGTCATTATATATATCACTGTATCATGTCACTGACATTCATATTACAGATGCCAGCTTCTTTTACTGATATCATGTAACAACAAAGAGTGTAGCTTGTGCATTCTGTCTGCTTTTGATGAATATTTAAGCCTCCAGACTTCACGGAGCAGTTTTATGTTTCTGTAACTTCAAACCAAATCAGAGGGGGGTTATATTTACTCTGTATTCACTTTCATCTCCTCCGCTTTATGAGGAATACAAAGGCAAAAGAGTAAAGGAAGCTAAGTGCAGAATAACGCTGCCTCTCTCCCTCCTGGGAAAGAGTCGGCCGCAGATGAACCATGTTACATTTTTCACAAAGACTAAATCCCTCTGAACGGTTTCTCAGCTGGGCTCCGTCTGGTTCGCCACCAACATATTCATTACTCTTGTGAGCGACAAGGAGAGCATGCGGGTAAATTGGGTTTAGCTCCTGACCTTTGGGGTTTGATTAATGGGCCCTCTGTTCTGCAGCTCTATAGCAGCGGTCCAGGGAGCTGCCGGGTGCTGAAGGGGTGAAGTGACAGGCGAAGAAACCCGGCACAAGCCCATACATCCTCTATCCAGTTATTCATCTCGAACTGAAAGGGCCGGACCTAGTCAAGGGCTACTGACCCAATCTGAGGGATTGCCCTTGCCTTTAGAATTCATCAAACTGGCCAACAAGGCTTTGGCAGTATTTTTATACGCCTATCTCAGCTTGTAATCTATGACAACATGTTTCAGAATGATTATCTCCCCTGCACGATTCAGTTTTTTTGAGTGACAAATCAAGTAGCAAACCTCGGTGGCATTTCACGCGTTTTGATGGATGCACAGAATATTTTTACATCACATATTTTCGACTTGATCACCATTTAAAATATGTTGTTTGTGGCGTTGTTTAATTTTTTCTACGAGGTGTTCAGGGACACGCACACATCAGAATTCGACTGGAGGGAAAATGTGATTAGCCACGGTACAACTTTCAAATCGAATTCATCTGACAGCATAGAGCAGAAAAAGGCAGCGGGCCCCCTTTAAATAACCCGGCTTGGCTTCAAATTGTATCTGCCACACATGAGGAATCAGAGACCAAGAGCCAGATAATCAGGTTTGCTTCCTCTGCCCTCATATTATGACAAATTAAAGAGGTCTGGAAGCCACATTTTTCCGAGCAGCGGGTTCTTAGCTTGTCATTAGCTAACAGACTGACAAATTGATTAGTATTGATCGCAGCCAAAGCCTTGCAGCAGCCTGCCTTGTCTGTGGTATTCTGCAAGGACCTGCAGGAAAGGTCATAACACATTCAGTGCGGACGAAAGGATTTCATGTGGCTTTGGGGCCAGGGAGGAAAATCTGAGTGAAGATGTCATGAACTATTGGCTGAAGCAGTAAGTGAGGGAAAGAGGCTGTTCAGATGTAACAAATGTAGCTCAGATTGTGTTGTTGCATTCAGTTCATCAGCTTATTGTGCTGTATGTACGGCAGTAACGATTTTGTGTTCAAGTGACGTTAGCTGTTTTTCCCTTAAAACTATCAATTTGCTTAATATCCAATATGAATAATTCTAGTGCATCAGTGCATATTCAGTGACTTCTGTCCATCCCTGTCTCTTTTGGGGGGAATTTTTGAATTAAACTATCCACCTGAATGTAGTTAGAGTTGAGGCTTCAGTGGATAGTTTCATTTCAGCCTTGTACCGCGGCGATGAGATTATTTATTAACTGTTGGATTTGTTTTACATGAAACACATCGAGCGAGGCACAAGAGCCGGAATGCATAATGAGAAGCAACCATCGGGTCAAACGTACAAGTCTGCACACTAGCAAATGCGTGTTCGAGCATTGTAACTGCACATTAACATCAAAATCATGCGTGCTGTGCCTCAAGACCCCGCCAGTTAACAACAAAACACTGAGGAATGGCTATACATCTTTTTTCTCGAGATGAATGGACAATAGCTCGACAAGAGAAATGTATTCTCAGTCTGTTGCCTTTTTAAAGAATATCAGTGGTGTAGTGGTTTGTTGGTAAGTGGTTACACTGCTGCTAAGAGCCTCCACCCATCTCCCCAATATGTGCTGTCATGCCCCCTCAAATATTGCTGTACTTTATATTTTATATGACTACAAACTTCTACTCAAACGGAAATATTGTGCTTTATACTCCACTACATGTATTTGACATCTTCACTTACTTGCTAAAGAAATGATTCCATCCATCCATCCATTATCCTCCGCTTATCTGGGGCCGGGTCGCAAGGGCAGCTGTCTGAGCAGGGACACCCAGACTTCCCTCTCCCCGGACACTTCCTCCAGCTCCTCCGGGAGGATCCCAAGGCATTCCCAGGCCAGCCGGGTGACATAGTCACTCCAGCATGTCTTGGGTCTTCCTTTCCTCGACTATCGGCCGAATTCTCCTCTCCAGTACCCTGGAGAATAGACTTTCCTAGGGAGACTGAGGAATGTGATCCCCCGATAGTTGGAACACACCCTTCGGTCCCCCTTTTTGAATAGAGAGACCACCACCCCGGTCTGCCAGTCCAGAAGCACTGTTCCCGACTGCCACGTGATGCTGCAGAGACGTGTCAGCCAAGACAGCCCCACTACATCCAGAGACTTGAGGTACTCAGGGCAGATCTCATCCACCCCCAGTGCTTTGCCACTGAGGAGCTTCTGAACTACCTCAGTGACTCCGGCTTGGGTGTCAGTGGGATTGAGGAGATTCCTTCCACCGCCCAACGATATCCCCAGTCGAGGTCAACAGCTCCCCACCTCCACCATAAACAGTGTTGGTGGAGGGCTGCTTCCCCAGCAAGCATCGGGGAGGCCGTTCCTCCCAATCACACCCCTCCAGGTAACACTGTCGCTGCCCACGTGAGCGTTGAAGTCCCCCAGAAGAATGATGGAGTCCCTGTTACTCTCCAGTACCCCTCCCAGGGACTCCAAGAAGGCCGGGTACTCTGCTCTGCTGTTCAGCCCGTAAGCCGAAACAACAGTGAGAGACCTATCCAGGCTATCCGGGCGACGTGAACGTCCTTGTTTTTATCTTTGTCATCAGGGGCATTGGAACTGCTCTAAGTCTGCCCTGTCACCTAGGACCTGTTTGCCTTGGGAGACCCTACCAGGGGCCTAACTAAAGTTATCAATTACATGTAGTGGAGTAAAAATGTCAATATTTGTCTCCTGAATGTAGTGGAGTGGAAATATAAAGTAGCAGAAAATGGAAATACTCAAGTAAAGTTTAAGCACCTCAGAATTGTACTTAATTACGGTACTCAGTAAATCTACTTCTCCTTTCTAGCTTAAAAAAATCCCCACAAATGAGCTGATTTAATAATACTGTAAAAGGCAGCGATGAATATCTGTATTAGAAAATACTAGTGGTGGAACTCGATTAAAAAAATTAATCTAATTAATTAGAGGCTTTGTTATTAATTAATCTCAATTAATCGCATATCAATATTTGACACGAGAAGCAACATTATTCAATTTAAATGGATTTTGGGATATGACTGAATCAATGAATAGACACATAAATGAGCTTAAACAACAAAATCGTGTTATTTTCATCATTGAGTGTTAACATAAAGTGCAATATGAATAAAGAATATTATGATTGCATTGTTCACAAGGCACTAACTCAAGTTAGCTATATTCAAGCTTTTTCAGGTCTTTTTGTAAACTTTCTGTCTTAAACACGTTTGTTTTTAAAATAAAAAAAACAGCACTTAGTACAGTACATTCCAGAACGTACCACCAAGAGTGGCCGACAATCCACTGCAATCCACTTCGCCAGTGCCTTTGTTAATTTGTCAGTCATGGACAGTCATTTTGGCTCTGAGCCCTGTCATCTTGTCTAGTGT
>OMLP01044793.1:0-24700 GCA_900302685.1 Spondyliosoma cantharus
TTGACGTGCAATCAAAATGGCGCCAGCAGCCCACTGCGCGTTAGCTGAGTGACACGAGGTGACCCGTGTGTGTGTGTGTGTGTGTGTGTGTGTGTCCAGGTCTGGTTCCAGAACCGACGTTCCAAAGAGAGGCGCATGAAGCAGCTGAGCGCGCTGGGCGCCCGGAGGCACGCGTTTTTCCGGAGCCCGAGGCGGATGAGGACGCTGGTGGACCGGCTGGAGCCTGGGGAGCTAATCCCCAACGGGCCCTTCTCATACTATGGAGGTATGCGTGTGATTTAGTTCTAAAACTAAAGAGTTATACACGTCGTCCAATGTCTGTCTCTCCTATTTATTTTAATGTTTCGCTCGCTGCAATTTTTCTTCTCCTTTTTTTTTTCTTCTTCTCACTGTTCCGAGTTTCAGTCTGACATTTTTAAACATATCTTTTTTTTTTTTTTAAATCCTAACTTGTATGGTCTTTATTTCCATTATCATTTCATGTTTCGATCTCGCTCTGACATTAAACGCAGCGCTCCTTCCTTGTTCTGTTCCATCTTATCTGTACCTGGCTAAGGTGTTCAATAAATAAATGAAACGGTTTTATTTAGGTCTTTGTTGACTGGATAAAGGCACTGCCAGCTCAAGGAAATAGAAACCATGTTTTACTGGAACACTTTTTACAACACAAGTGTTAGTTAAATGAAAGTAACGTCTCTTTAAACAAATAAATGCAACAAAGATATTTTTCTTGCTTAACATTATGACGAGTTTGGATATTCAGCAGTGAGGATCTCATTTTATTTTTTTTTAAAACAAATTCAACTGTGATATATTATTCAGCCTGGGTCATCCCGTCCATAGGCTTTTGGAAACCAGTGAGCTGTGAGTTAAGTTTTAGTGAATTTAGTTTACATCTCCGTGACTTCATACCACACTCTTCCTTCAAATGCTTTCAAATATCTGATCATTTCATTTGTGCTCGGGCCTTTGTCCTTTCTGCTGAAGCAAAAAGTCTAATAATATTCTGCTGAACCGAAAAAAAAAAAACTCGGTCTCAGTAGGTAGAATCGCTGATGAAATGGCCCCCATTTTAATTAATTTTGTGGCCACGTTGTTCTCCCCTCCCAACTGCAGTTTTGATTTAAGTGTAACATGCTCTGTGCCTAATGTAGTACGGCGAGGGTCTCTCTCCCTCTCTCATACAAACCAAGCAATGTATATTCAATGAATTCCTCACTGTCTCCGTAATTATTTCTGCACGCCATTGTTCTCAGAGCTAACGCTGATTTCTTTCTTCTTCTCTTGGATCTGCAGATTATCAAAGCGAATACTACGGCCCAGGAGGGAACTATGACTTCTTCCCTCAGGGGCCTCCATCTTCACAGGCCCAGACCCCAGTTGATCTCCCCTTCGTGCCCTCCTCAGGCCCCACGGGCACCCCCCTCGGAGGTATGGACCACCCCCTGCCGGGCCACCACCCCTCCAGTGATGTGCAGCGCTTCTCCGATATCATGTCCCACCACCCGGGGGACTCTCCCAGCCCGGAGCCTGGCATCCCGGGGCCCCTACACAGCATCTCTTCTGAGGTGTTTGGCCCTAGTCCTCCCTTTACCTCACTGTCGCTGAATGGCAGCGGATACAACAACCACCTGTCCCACCCGCCCTCGGAAATGAACGAGGGCACGGTGTGGTAGCTTTCTGAGAGAGCGGACTTTACTGGCGAGAGATTTGGTAACAGAGGTTGGTGACGTTTGTCGGTGTTGGGGCGTGGGGTTGAGAGCGGGGACACGGATATCGACAGGGTTAGGGCAACGCCATTGAATCACTTTTTTTTCTTTTTCTTTTTTGGTGTTTTCATATTTATTTATTTATTTTTCCCATTTGATTTGGTGATCTGTTTTTGTGGGGAAAGCATAACAAGTTATGTTAAAAAAAAAAATTGTCTTCAGTATTGTGTTTGGGTGTTTCAATTGCTTCTTTCACACCTCACCCCCCCTGCATCGAGAACTGGACTTGAAAAAAAAAAAAGACTGGGCAAGACTGCTGAACTGCCCCCATTCACCCTGCCCCCCACCTCTTTCTTTGGGCCTCTGCAGCACCCTGTCAACCCACCTGACTCCTGTCACTGGCCTGCCATACCGACCAAACCCCCTAACATTCACCGGTGGGGTAAAAAACAACCCTTTCGAAATCTCCTAGAGTATGTCCCGAACACAAAAACATCATTAGCTACTGTCAAAGACTTCAATAGCTTTACAGAGAGAATAAAGGGGCCGAGGGTTGGTTGTGTGCTGACCTGGCACTGTAGGAAAGCTGAGCGGCGTTCAGACTTTGTTCGAGGCACTAGACTTGACCCTTGTATTTATTCAGAAGCTCCTCAGACCTCTTTGCCTCTCAAGGCTCTGCCATATTGACACTTAACTTTTTTGACACAAGGCCAGAGGAAATGACAATTTTTCTTCTGTCTGGACTATTTGTTTCTCTTTTTTTTTTTTCTTTTCTTGTTTTCAGAATTTCCACCAAATCTGAAGAAGGCCGCCTTCAAAAGGCATACAGTACAAACCCTCTACGGATTGCAAACCCTTTATTTAAAGTGGAAGTGAACTTGAAATGTTGAAATGAAGTCTACCTTCTAAAAATCTTCTACTGGGGTTCTAAATGGGACTTAGAACAGTCAACTGTTTACGTAATCTATTTAATTCAGGAGTCCAGAAGTCTCGAAAACCATGTTTTAGAACCTCTCGATCCATATAAAAATGTTCCAAGCAACCAACCAAACTTTTGTATTGATTTCATTTATATTGTATGGAGATAAAAAACAAATTTGCTGGGGTTGTGGTTCACTGTGCTAGTTTGTACAAGATGTTGTTTACAAAAAAAGGTTGAAAAAAGAATAAAAACATAAGTAAAGTAGACATTTGCCAAATTAAAAAAAATAATAAATAGCACAAATATTGTTAAAGTGCTTTGCACCATCATCTGCAGAATGTGTTGAGACAAAATGTAAGTGTTAAAAGGAGTAATTGAATTCTTAATTTTTTAGTCTGCTGACAATACATTCATAAAATTGTTAATATGACATACTTAGACAGGTTTTATTTTTGTGTCTTCTATGGAGAAAAATCCAAACTATTAAAAGTTGATGGTCAAATATGCAGCTAGTAGCTGCTACATCTCTTTGAATATCAAGCCCTCATGGTATGTCTTTTATTGTTCCAATAAACCTAAGCTTATGTGACCTCCAGTGCATATTAGACCATTCACTGTATAAATACAACATGTTGACAAAAATGTGTTTCTAATAAAATTAGAAAATATACTAATGAACATATTTTCTTTTGAGCAGCTATCTGCCTTACATTACAGTGTATCATGTATTGAACGGTGCCAGTGCAGGTGTATATCACAGGGCTCTCTGTAGGCCTCGTATTTTCCATTCACATGAGGTGTGAAATGATTGGCCTTTGCATACATGATGACAGGTAAACATTTTGTTAATTTTGATGAATGTACTTCAAAGACATTGATTGAAATTTTAACAGCAGTTGTCAAAAAGCATGAGTTGTAGAAACGAGCCGCAGTCTGCTTTACAGTTTGAGCTTTGTGATGCTAATCTTAAAATGTCAGCAAAAGCTTTTCTCTTTTTCCTACATGCCGCAAGGTTGCACCACATCATGATGGCTTGAAGAGCAATTCATAGACAAATAGAACAACAACAAAAAACTTTTCTGCTGATTTCACTTAAGGCATTTAGTGGATTGCTTTCTGCAGCCAACACAAGGGGGAGCGAATTCACAACTTATGCTGATGCCACTTCTTTCCCAGACCACTTTGGCTCCGGCCTCAGAATCTTCCTTTCAGTTACTCGAGGTCGTCAACTAATCATAAGCAGTTAGCTGTGCAACTGTGAAGGACAATGATGAAATTGCCGTGACCACAGCTCTCCTGCTTGTTATGCTTTTATTAGCCCGCTCGTACATTATTATTCCCTGCAGCTTACTGTTCATGGTGCGGTCTGACGGCTGAGAGGGACATCTCCTAACTTATTTCAAAGAACATAGTCGTAATAATAATCAAGAAGCCCAAACACTGAGGCATGATCTTTTGCAGGGAGGATGAAAAAATTATTCATACTTGTAGGGAAACGAGTCAGTCGTTGGGATTGTGGCATGAATCCGGGGCAACCTTTATCTCCCAAACCCTGAATGTGCATTTAGGACCCTATGCAATCCCCGTTTTCTCCCCTGCCTCCAGACTGTAATCCACCATGAATTAATCATGGTCTTGAGAGTTAACCAAGCTTGGGGAGGTGGGGTGGAAGGTGGGGGTGGAGGGACTGTGGAAGGATATGGGTCTCTGTTGAGCCACTGGGCTTAGCCCCCCCTGTGATAACACCATGCGCTGGCAACTGACCGCCCCCGGGGCCACGGCTCTTTACATTCAAATCTTCTATTGATTGCTCATCAGCTGTTGGTGCAAACTGACCTTGTAGTCTAATGCTGGAAAATAAAACAAGTCTTAACAGCACTGAATAGGGTTTAAATGACATTTTAAATCTCTGAGTCAGCAAGTCTGAATAGCCCCCACACCCACTGGGATCCAAAATAAGTATGGGGGGGGGGGTTAAATGCTTAGCAGAAGGAGGGTGGTGTGTGTGTACAAAATGGTTTACTTTAGGGTACAACAGGGGCCAAAATATTGAGCCAATAGGAAGATCAGGCCCAGCAGGCAAACACTGAGATACTTGCGTTCAAAATGAGAAGGGTTTTTTTTAGAGCCCTTCTCCATATGAGAAGCATTTGGCTGCTAGCTTTAAATGCAGAGTGACTCAGCTGGAAGTGTACCCTCTCCTCGGAGCGAGCGTAAGCACACACACACATGGCACCGGTCCTCTTTTCTTCTCAAACAAACGACACATGTAGGGGGAAGCCAATTTCTTGGCCAGGAATGAGAAAACGCTGTTAATCAATGGAGCGGGCTGGTTGATCGCTGAGCCACATTTCCCTGGCTCAATACTCAGCGAGTGGGTGATACACAGTCATGTAGCAGCCTGATAAGCGGACCTCTGCTGACGAGCCGTTTGTTTTGCCACCTCACTACTCTTTACACTTACTCCTACCTCTTTCAAACACTAAAGGCATAAAGGGATGTTTCATTCATAAGACAATTTCTTTTACTATTTAAGTGATGTTGATGGGTATTTTCTAACAAATAATACTTTAATTCCTCTCAAAGGTACAATTCAAGAAGGATTAAACTTATAGCTCCTTAGCTCTTTTAAAGACAAAAATCCTGGATTCTTCATTTTCTTTTTTGTAGAATAAACAGAAGATGAAAAGTAAGTATGATCAGCTGTGGCCACCGCGGCTGAAAAAAAGCAGGCAAAAGAGAAAGTCAAACATAATTAGAAAATACAAGTAAAAGACATAAAAGAAAGTTGCAGATAGGAGCCAGAGAATTGGAATGAGTTAAAAGAACCTTCTGATGCAGATAGTGTCTGTGATAGAAGAGATTCCTGCATTAACAAAATTTGGTTTTCAGTCTAGCTGTGTCCGAACACCTGAATGAGCAGGTAAAAAAGGGAATGAAGTCAAATATGATATGGTCCTGTGGCTTTGGAAGGCAATGTTTTATGTACACTTTGGACAGTTTCGCTTTGTAAGTATTTTATTGTAGTCAGTGCAGTTGCCAGGATTTTAGAACTGCTGACGTCATGAGATCAAAAATTCCCACGAACACCATACCCCCACAGAATATTCTGACAAACTAATATTTAAATGTGTCATATTTGATTATTAAAATAACTGTTTAAAATGTTGATGAAAATAAAGTTTAAATGTAATTTTGCCTTCTCCACACAGCCAGGATAAAAACACCCAGAGAAACAATGAATTCTTTATCCATTTAGTACCCTGAAAGTAGTAGAAATGTCACAGATTGGATCCACAAAATATAGAATACCCAACTGTGTAAGTCTTTAGTTGTGGTAAGTTGACCCCACACCATATTGTGCTTAATGGAGTGAATGTCAATCTAATTATAATGTTTACAGCTAATAACTGTTTATTCTCTCAAAGAACAGTAAAATAATTGAAAGTCAACCCAAATCAACTTGAGCAGGGAAGAAGAATTCAAAGTTTCAGAGTTTCAAGCTGTTTTCAGTCAGGACTAAAATCTACGATGTAATCAGGCAACAGAATAAAGTTGCTCCATTCGTTTCAAAATAAGAGGGAAATTAGAAAAACTTGAAATAATTTCAAGTGATTTCCTCACATATTTTCGGACTCTGTACCTTTAGCCTTATGAAATTAAGTCAAAGTGAGGAATCGCAACCAAAAACAGCTCATAATGTCAGCCACTATTAGCTGCTACCCAATATACACTCACTGCCAGTTCATTAGGCACACCTAGCTAAATCCAATGCAATTTAATCTAGCAGTCCTGCAATGAATCCTCCCTTCGTGAAGGTTATAATGTTCCGTTTTTGCCGAAGGTGTTTTTGATTCTACCGTGTGGTTATTTTGGAGGCTGCTTGCAGTGCCATTGAATTGTACAGCAGTATTCTAAAAAGTGTTTCTATCATTTTGTTCGTCCCCTTTGCATCACTTGTGTAAGACTTTCGTGTCTGATGCAACAAAGAATGATCTCGACAGCTGCTGGATGAGATCATATAAAAAACAAAATATCCACCTTCAAAATAAACAAGACCCATGTACAGCATGTTCATCTGAATCCTTCACAATATTAAATATTAGTTTGATGGTATACAACATACTATGATATGAATGTAACATCTTAAATGGTGGGTGATCAATTACAGTAATTAAAAGCTATGACATCAACAGGCATTATCACTGAACTTTGACCTCAGAGGCTCATCCAGTTCTTCACCTTGATCTTCACCTGCTGATTTTTCAAGGAAAACCTTTATACAGGATCATGCCAATGCTATTATCCAAACTACAGTGTCCTGCACTGGGTGAGTAGATTGTAGTGAAAGCCCTGTTAACAGTTTGCCACTACAGTCTTATGGAAAACAGTGTAGCTGCTCTAATAACTCTGTAAGAAAATATAAAGATTTTAGCTACATAATAGAGTTATAAATTGTAATTGTACTTGAACAGACATTTTGTTCAAGGCAGGAGTCAGTTGTAATTGTTACTGGAAGAGATGAACCACAACAAAAGAAAAGAAAGGGGGGAAAAGTGCAGGGGAGACCAATTGAAACGTGCACCAACTAATTTTTTTACACCAAAATTAGCTTGTATCAGCCAGTTCTTACTCCGAACAAGTCAAATACAGAATCCTGGTCAGTGGCCCAACTCTTTTTAGTTTGACCCTATAGGTACCCTAGGCGTCACCTCTTGAAGCACTCCTCTAGTTGAAGTTGGAGCTGGATTCAGGGAATGTATGGGGTGTTTGGATGGGTGAAACCCTGGATCCTGCAGACATAAGTAAGTTAATGTAACTTGGCATAAGTGGCGTAGCTATGTCACATATGTCACTTATGTATGTGCATATGTGAACTTGACTGTAGAGTTATTCACATGCAAAACTGATGCTAGAGGGGTATGTAGAGCATCATAATTTTACGCTTAAGGCTACTGACCCAGCTGCCGTAATTGACGAGATGGGGTGAGACCATGTAGCTTGTATACATGTTTTTTGCGTAAACCTGCTAAAAGGAGGCAATTAAGTCCTACAGCCCAGTCAAATTCCAAAGTGCATTACCTCACAATTCTCAAGAGGACAGCATGAGTGTCACATTTGCCTCACATATGTGCGGAAATTACATGTATGTTTGAGGGTACATACAGGGGGTGATAATGTTGGGAGCACAGAATGAACATGGTATAAAGTGCCAGGAAGTGCACATCAGGAGGAGGTTAGGATCAGATGGGTGGGTCATTTACAGGACAATCACTCAGAAAACCGCCCAGAAACCAGAAGCCAATAAACAATGTTTTTTTGTTTTTGGACATTTTTTAGGAAGTTGTTAATTTAAGCAAAACCGTGATCCTTTTTTTTAAAATCCTAATCAAGCACCGATGATTCTATAAGGTTTACATTTTAAGACAAACTGTGATGTTTTTACCCAACTAACCAAGTCAATTTGGTGCCTTTATGCCATTCCCATCTAAGACCAAAGCCAGATGCGAGTGGGTGTATTTGGCTTTTTGTCCAGCATCTGAGTGACTTTTTGTTACATTTTCTTACATTTAGTTACTTGTTTGAATTATGTTAAGTTAGCCTTTATTTTATTATTTATCTTATTTTATTTTATGTTAGCTTATTTTTACACTAAGCCTGTATTACTTTCCCACCTTTGTATTGTAACTGTTGCACAGCAATTTCCCTCGGGATAAATAAAGCTTCTTGAATCTTGAATCTTGAATTTAGCAGATGCTTTTGACCAAAGCGATTTACAGTAATTCATACATACATTCATATGCTGAAGGTGGTGGCTCCCATGCAAGGTGCCGACCAGCACATCAGGAGCAGTTTGGGGTTCAGTATCTTGCCCAAGGACACTTCGACATGCAGACCAGGGGAATTGAACCAGCGACCTTCCAATAACAAGACGCTGGCTCTACCCATGAGGCACAGCTGCACATTTTGCCTTTTATACCGCTAAGGAGTTATGTTCATTTGAACCAACGTGTCAAAGTGATGTTGCCAGATCTACACCATAGCTCATAAATCCTAAGAATTGACATGTACCACGAAAGGACCAAATATTGCAACAGTTTTTGAAATTACTGAATGCTACTCCAGATGTCCTTTTCATTTTGTGTTTTGGCAAGCTAATGTTACCTCTATATATGTGCAGTGCAAAGGTAGCTTAGTTATACTCAGTTTTACCCTTAACTGATGAATATATCACAGTATATGTTAAGCTAATTTCTGTCTTTAGTAAAGCTTCTAGTCAGAATCAGTATGAAAACAAAAATATTTTACCTTTAATTGGTATCAACCCATTACACTACAATTTACATAAAGAAATTGCCCATGTAACAAACAAACAATGCGCTCAGCCAGGGAGGGAAGTATACTCGTTTAGCAAAGTGGAAAGTACTAATTTCCCCCTGCAGGATGTCCTGATGGTATGTGAGGTCTGTAGGTTGGCCTGATTAGCACTGAGCATGGAGTGTGTCTACACCATCTGACCCACTGAGTGATATTCATTTGTCATTCACATATTGGAGACCAACTGCTGTGTTTTTTGCTCAGGGCAAGGGTTTTCTCAATGAGTAGTTTGTGTATGATTGCACTGGCAATTTCACAATGTGTTATTACAAGAAATACACACAGAAACACACATGCAAAATCTGTTTACAATTCACACTGGTTGTTGAGTCGGTTTATTTCCTCTCATGAAGAGGTTGTTTTATTGTTGCTTGGAAATGCATGTCTGAAATAGCTCTTTAATGAGTGTGTCCGCTATTGTGTATAGTTCTCACACACTTTAAAACAATAGAAAACCTACACTAAATTTAGACTATATTTGGATATGCAGTGTTTAGCGCCTCTATGGATTGCTGCAGCAAAACAGTTTGATCTGATGATAGTCTAATTATGCTACTTACAAAACAAAATTATATAAATGGATGAATAGAAAATAGCTAAAAAAGTGGACTGCAGAGGTGAGATCAGGAGTATGACAGCCTGCAGAAAGAAGCTTTTCTGTAGTGTACATATATATATATATACATAACAAGTAATGGACAACTCATGAACGTGTAAGTAACCCATTTTTGATTTTAAAAAGCTGGGTAAACTGCCTTCATGTGCCTTTACTCCCCACTACAGCTGCTACACTGTCCCTAGGAATCATCCCACGTCCTATTCGCTATTTAACTCACTTAGTAAAACACAAGTAGTCAGCAAGTCTAACCCCTAACCCTAGGCAAGTAACCATGGTATAAGTGGGATAAAGCCCTTTCAAGGTGTCCATAATCCTTTTGAATTAATAGAAAACAAGTCCATTAATTTCTGATTTTGTACTCAGTGCAGTCCCCAGTTGTTAAAAAAAAACAAAAAACAAAAAAAAACTATAGTATGAATTCTTTCTAAATGAATCCCAAAGATTCAGATCTTTGATCAGTAGGTTGTATAGGCCCTGTAATGATGATGTTGTACTCAGGGCAGTCTCCGGTAGTTGAAAAATAACTACAATATATTAGATATATATTTTATTAATAGATTTGTAAAATCCCATGTAAACGTGTACATCTTGTACCCCAGTACATACATATATGTATTGATACATACTATACTGGTACACTGTAAGATTACACCTTAACTCCTTAGTACTTATGCTGTAAATTGCATGCTGTTTTTCTATACTCTTGTCTTGCTAATCGCTGCAACAGATAATGATGCTTCACCTAGTTTCTAACTGCACAAACTACCTCAAAATACCCTCCTATTACCAATCAGGGCCAAGTCATCTTGGTTTGTCAAACAACCCCCAAGTCATCTTTTCCCATAGCATGATTGTCTTGGTAGAGGTGCAGTTACGAAATGGTTAATGCTGTTGTTGTGATTATTGCAGTTGTCATTATTGTGATGGGATGTAACAACACATCACCTTGACCAGTCACAATCAACAGCACTGCCAGCAGCACCTGAAAGCAGCTGGTAGACAGGAATCCTTAACTTGATGAAGCTTTGTGTTTGGGAATATACAATTAAGATACATTTCTACTGTAGCTGTAACACTCATTTTTAGAATTGTTCATTGCTTATAGCGTCTCCTGGGCAAATTGATTTTTGTTATTTTCTGCCAGTTTAGCATTTTCTACTGTGGCATTATCTGACTGTGTTTGAGCAAGTGGCTAAATGCACTACCATAGAAAGCCCTTATCACCCAAACACATTGTAACTTCAGCTCCAGGTATTTGTTGCTGTGTTACTGTACCCAACACACATGGCCATGTTGCTAATTAAAGCAATCCCATGCTTATCCTGAGAGGGAAATACCTGGATTAGAGGGAGATTTGCAACTCAAACCCGAGACATGCCTAATCAATTTAAAGCCATTAGACAATTAATTCACTTTGGTGGAGGGTGGATATTACACATGCACTAATCTGGCCCCTAAGTTGTCACGGTGTGTACTGATGAGTATTGAGTGCTCTGTGTACATACAGTATACAGTGATGAGAATGGGCAAGCAACCGATGCAGAGGAAAGAAATAAACACATGATGTTTCCTGTTTAAGCATCAGGTCAATAACTTTAGTTGATTACAATAGTTCTGAAAGTAACACCTTGATTGAGAACCTTGAGAAGCATAAAACAGAGAATTGTATCTAAATTATGATGAATTGCTTTTGCAATTGTACCAATAGACATCATCACCAGTAAGTAGGTATTGAAACTCAACACTTTATGAGGGCCGGGCAAATTGTCTCTAACACCAAATAAAAAAAAAAAGTCAAGTAATTTATGTTGGTTGATTAAATTATTGGCAAGATTATTGCTTTATGCTTTCAACCCCAGTACCCAAAACATTGGAACGCTGCAGCAGAGGGGTTCCCTTAGCAGAGTCCATTAATTCCCTATTCTGCTTATGCCATGGCCTTTTGCCAAAAAAAAAACACATAAGGCCATTCATTTATATTATACCTTTATATTGTATTATATTATGTTATATTATATTATATTATATATTTATATATGTGTTTTGTGATCAAAATATAGCGTTTTTCATATAATAACTCTGGGGGGAACAGTTACTATTAGTTACAATAACATCAATACTATTAGTTACACCACCAGGTGATACAATGACATACAATGACTAGCTAGCTCTCAAGATTCTCACGAGAAATGTTGGTCCATGTGTACTGTCAACAGTGTTGGCTATACCTTGTAGCTTGTGCGTTACAGGCACTGTCCTGTGGTGTTCAGATACTACACTCAATGTTATTGTCACTCGTATGAGACTCAAGCAATAGCATATTATTTAGGAACAATGACATACGGTTTTAATACATGTTCAATTATCAGGAATTAATTCACACCCTCCAGTCAAAATCGAGTATTCACCAAGACCATATATAATAATAAACAAAACTCGAGGTGATGTCGATAGTTATCTATATTTGGTTCATTGTGATGACTACAGAGCTTGGAAATACAGGTATATCAGAACATTTCTTTCAGTCATCAGGAATGCACATAACCATTATTGCATATATTCTAATCTGAATATATTACTTTAATTTACATACACAAAATACAATTCAGTAGGCAACCATACTTTTCTTTGCCAAGTTATCACGGGACATTTGTCTATATTCAGTATATACTGTATAAGAACCTGATAAATATATACATATATATATACACACACATATATATATAGTGCTAGAGCCGCATATTGTCTTTAAGTTGAGAAAAATCGGCCTGAATATTTATGTAAAAAAAACAAAAAACATTCATTCCAATTAAAGCAGGCCTGTGCAAGTGCAGCCAAGCAGCTCTGTTATTCAATTCCATTAGAATGAACGGTGCAACGGCATGCAACCATGCAGTTAACAGGAATTAAAACCATAGGCAAGATGACGGATTACACGAGAATAGAGGTGTGTGGCTCTGAGTGTGTGTATGTGTGTATGCATCCATGCACACATGTACTTTTTTCTTGCTTTCTATGTTGCCAAAATTGTACATATTGAATTTTTTTTTTTTTTCAACACATGTACTTGAATATTGAATCAAAATAGCTTGAACATTGAAATGTGCCATTCGGTCTATGCTGTGGCATGGCTTCATTGTACTTGTCAGTATTTGCCAGCTGTAGTTATTGCATGATGTATGGCTCTGTTCTTGATGCATGCATGACAGTTGGCAGTCATTAATCATAGTTAGAAGATAGGACATGGCTTAGAGTCCCTTCTCTCGCTCATGGTAAGTCTCATATAAGTTCAGTGTGGTGTTCTCGATATCCAAGCTGCTGCAGGGATGGTTACATTTGCCTATGTGAGCGTGTTGCTTTGAAAAAATCACACTGGTAAACACACCTGAGATGGCAAACACTGGGTCTCCTTTCCACAGCAAATGTCTTTGTGTTGATTTCACTGCAGAAGATCTTTCCTTTACTTCTCCTTCCCAAACTTTGCCTTGTTCTGCTGCTCAGCATCATGTTTCTTGTAGATGCGTGGGTGTAACAGATAGAACCAGACTCACTGAGTGTGTCTGCAGTGGTAAAACAGCATTGTTGCGACACACCCACCTTCGCAGAGTAGACTAACCATGCATTTAATTAGAAACAAAAGCTGGAAATAATTAATTAGACAGCAATTCCCTTTTTTACCCTTGCCAAAGTTTATAATGGAGTAGATAGGCTGCTGGAATTTCACAGAAAATAATTCATTAAAACTAAAAGCAAGGGGAGGCCACAGAGACAAATGGTCACTGTTCCACTTTAGTGTCCCATAGTTTTGCGTGGAAATGTTTCAGTATTCTTTGGTGCATGTGTTAATATGGTATGAACCTCAAACCATGGGACTGAGCTCCAGTTTCAAAAATGTGCAAAAAGAATGGGTCAACATTTTAAAGCGCAGTTCTATAAATAATTTACCTCATCTACGTTATTAAAGGGGCAATTTGTAAGATAGGGCTAGAATTTTAGATCAAAACATTCAGAAGATCAACATTGTCAGTAGAGTGCGAAGACATCTGTGTTCTGTTTTGCCGAAATATCTACTGCAACTTGAAGCGAACGAGATCGCCAACTCATCCAGGCGGCAACATTAATAATCTAATCCAAAAGCCTTACAGAGTTGAGATTGTATTTGATAGAATGACAGTGGTCTGTTTTGCAGGAGTATGTTTGATGATTGTTTAGTGCAATTAAAGCTATTATGCATGGAGCTCACCACCTGCAATCATAGTAAATTTGAGGCTGCTGCTAAATCTCCTATGTGGTCAATGGAGAGGAGTCAGTCAGGTTGACCATGCAGCAAGCCACAATGTGTATGAGCCTTCACTGAAGGTGTGTCTTCTGTGTGCCTTTAAATTCTCAACAAGATAAATTGTACAAGCATTGCTTTAATTTTACACCTCCATTAGCCTGGTCAATCACTGTGTAAACAAGGCAGGATTCTCTGATTGTTTAAGACCCCGTCCAGACGAAAACGCTCTTTAGTGTAAACGCACATTTATTGCATCGTTTTGGCCAACCGTCCACATGAATCCTGGAAACGCAGCGCCTGAAAACGCACTTTTGTGTAAACGGATCTCAGGGTGGAAAAATCCGAAAACGCAGCCCTCCCGTTCTCTTGTGGACGACGAATCCGCATACTTTCCGAAACGATGACGCCATCGCCCGAACCCCGTGACGTCTCATAACAACAACAACAATGGCGGATCTGCTTGTCTTCGTGTTTCTTGCAACTTCCTCTCCTTGTAGTCGAGTGTGAGTCGCAGCAGCAGTTCGGCCTCATTATCGGTCCACACAAACGATTCTGGTTTCCTTGCACTAGCCATTTTCGTCTTCTTCTTCTTGTGTTCGGATTCTCCTTCTACTGTCTGTTTGTAAACAGCGCGCAAGCTTAATGCGTATGCTCCGTCTCTTAGCTAAGCTACAGTCATCAGGCTAATTTTAAACTACAAAAGGGATTTTGCTTTAAAATGATCCAACAACTTTGTTTGCAGATACTGTCACCTTTTTCAGGCGAGAACAGAAGTGGGTACAGACTATGTTTTTACTTGGTGTGGTATGGTCTGTAGGAGAGAGGCCAGAGATATGCTTGATTTAAACAATGTGTGCGTGTACTCATGATGGCTGCCTTGCATATCCTTCGTCATGTGTTTGGAGTGTCGATTGTGCATGTCCTTAGAAATTAATACTACACATCTGCAAGATACAATACACACATAAACAGCATGGGCAGTGTATGGCCAGAATGAGGATGTGACACGTTCAGGGGTCAGTAAGGATATCGACAGCATCATGCAAACGCAGAATTTCTATACAGACTGAGTTCTCCGGGGAGCCATCCAGCAGCACCTAGTCTATAGGCAAAAATGGGAACTCTCTCAGGATGCAGCCGGTTGTTGAGGTTGGAGTGGGTGGTTAAAAGTGAAGTATATATCTCTGGCCTTTGTCTTCGATATGTCACGCTTTTTCCTAAGTAAGGATGGGGCATTAATCCATACATTTATACACCATGTAATACTTTGTAGGGTTAGTTTAGAGTTAAACCTCTTTATTGTTGTCGTTTGGACAACAACCATTAATACACCACGACAAATCCTGGTCTGAACAGAAACTTCTTTAGATACATTGAATGTTTTTGTTCACCTTAACTTACTGCCTTTTTATCACAAAGTACTGTAACCAGAGGTGGGTAGTAATGCGCTACATTTACTCCATTACATTTACTTAAGTAACTTTTCGGATAAACTGTACTTAGTAGTTTTATTGCAACATACTTTTTACTTTTACTTGTGTATATTTGTGAAGAAGATACAGTCCACTCGCTACTTTTATTTATTCATCTGTTATTCAGCACACAGCGGTTTGTTTTGTTTTGTTCGAGACTTCCACCAAAGGCTCTGTCACATGACTCATCTTCGCCAATCAAACATAGCCACTAACAACGTTTGACTACGTTTCACCAATCAAACGGAGCCAGGCAGTCACATGACCACACGCAAAATCTCTGTGGCCCTGCACAGAAGCAGTGATTGAAAGCATAAAACGATGACGGAAACAACGGAGTATGATTCGGAATCATAAGAGGCAGCACACCCCTGGCCTCACATTCAATCTATGTTTACCTTACAGACAATAAAAAAGAACAGCTATGTCATGCGCTGTCATATGTGTCTGCTTAAACATGTCGACATTTAAGCCGACAAGAACTCCACTTCCAACTTGAGAAAAAACGTTGCGGTAAGTTGTATATTATGTGTTTTGGCTGTGGATAGGCTAACGTTAGCCCTGTTATAACGTCATAAATAACTGTCAAATGTACATTGCTTTGGAGCAAGTTATTGTCACACTGCAGCCTCACAGACAGACACACACATACACATACACATACACACACACACACACAGACACACAGACACACACACAGATACACAACACACACACACACACACACACACACACACACACACATGGAGTCAGTGAACAGCAAAGCACAGTCACCATAGTGGAGAGAAAGTAAAGTGAATTTCAGTGAATAAAATAATTTATAGGCATGTTTTTTCAAATATCTCAGTCATAGAGTATCCCACCGTCATGGTGTGGTGTGGTGTGGTGATGAGTCTGTCTTAATGGATAAATTCCCTGTAGTCTCATTGATATTTTTTCTGTCACAGGGTTCACCCCAACAAACTGACAAGGTACACAGAAAGCGAAAATCCTCCTCTTCTGACGAACCTCCTAAAAATAATGCGAAGATCACAAATTCCTTCGCTGTCCCTCCACAACAGCTCTGCCATAAATTCTGTCTTTACAAAGATAAAAAAGTAGTGGCTGAATTTGCCTTAATTTATGTTTTATGTTATGCTATTTTAGTTATTTTGTAAAAACGTAATTTATTATTGCTTTTGTTAAAGAATTTGCACATTGCTATTGTATGTTTTTGTCCATTTGATTACATTCTTGCTCTGATTATTGAAACAACAAATCAGAAGTTACTCAGTACTTGAGTAGTTTTTACTTTCTTACTCAAGTAATTGTTTGCATGACTACTTTTACTTTTACTTTTACTTGAGTTATATTATTCTAAAGTAACAATACTCTTACTTGAGTATAATTTTTGGCTACTCTACCCACCTCTGACTGTAACTTCAAACTGAGATTAATGGCTGATCTGACGAAAGCTCATTTCAGTAACAAGATAAGAACAAACAAAACAGATGCAAGAGAAAGAACACATTTACACTCCAATTAGTGCTTTTAAAGGCCAGTGTTGTATCAAATGCAGAAAACACAGCCTGTAGCCTCCACCATAATGAGTCATTGAACCATAGCTTCCAATGGGCCTCCTTCGTCAATGTCACATCCACTGAGTGCCTCAGTCACATTCAAATTGGGCCCTGGTCCGCAGACATTGATAAACGGTCTGTGTGTGGTAAGAGGTATGCAGGCTAATTCCTCCAGGCTGGTCTGAGACAGTCCAGTTGCTGTCCATCACTTCCCAGTTATTTGCATTGGCCCCAATCAGTCCGGAGTGTTGATCAATGCAGAGTCAAAGTGAGCTTTCTCCCAGCATTAAGCGCTGCTTTCATTACACTGTTGGGTACAGCCCAGCAATATTTTTGGCGATGATTAGATGTTGCGAGAACTACTTGCACCGATGTGGTGAAGCTGTGTAAAAGTGGCACCAACAGGAAAGTTTGAGCAGCTGTAGCAATCCATCGCTGCATTGGTATTGTTTTGTGAAATCTGTCACACAAGGGTTACCCCTAGACTCCACTGGGACAGTCACAGCCGCGATACGGTCGCCGGAGCTGATCACAGTCGTTCTAGTCAATGCTCATGTTTCCACCAGCTGTGCCACGGCACATCTCGGCAGTGTCCCAGAAGCAACTCTCCACTCTGCTCTGTCGGAGGCAGACCGTAGTTGCAACAAGCTGAACAGAGCATATCGTGCCAGGCAGGAAGTCACGCATAGGAACAGCATCGTGCATCCGGTTATTTTTCAAAATAAAACACCCCGTACCATGTTTCACTTCACGACATCAAAGTGAAACAATACGTCATAGAAGGATTTAAGCACGTAGCCTACTCACCCAAAATAAACAAAATCTCAGGAGGTCTACTGTATCAGCCAGCAGCACACTCTGCTTCTGTAACGCTCTACGTAGGAAATGCAGTTGTGTGGTGGAAGGAGAAAAATAGTGTTGTGTCACCAGTCAGTGGTCGGTGGTGTTTTCACTATGCATTAGTATTATCCACAACTTTTTATAATAACAAACTAAAATAGAACAAGTAGAATAATTTAACAGTTTTACCTTAAACAAAGCAAAGTTTAGATTGGCAAGTAACCATAAATAGCCATATTTATGCCACACAGACAAGTATTTTATTAAATACTAGCAAATAAAGACTGCTGGGATTAAATACAAAATTACCGGTAATAAATATTTTCAAGACAAAGAACGTGTTATAAGCCTAAAATTAGTTTTAAAGATTTTTTCATAGTTTAATTATGACTTAATTATTATTACTATTAATTATTATGATTAATTAGTTCTAAGTTTGGTCCTCATTAATTCATAATGTAATTTTATAATGCCTTATGTATTTTATACTGAACAAGGTTGTATTTACAATTCGGCCCTTTCAGATTTGAAAGCGTGTCTCTCTCCCTCATCACCCCACTTACCATGTTGTCCTGTTTCCTGAAGTAGCCAGTTCTGGTTGACGATTTACAGTGAAATTGCTTACAAATTGGAGTGGAAAATGTTTTTGCAGACCTGGCAGCTTTCAAGTCGTGTGCCCATTTGTCACTCGACATTTCCTTTTGTGTAACAGCATGAGAATTAATTATGCTGTGTGGCGGCAAGTTCACGGCCATAATTTATGGAGAAATGAGATTCCTTGGACACCATCTTGGACCCGTGTCGATTTATTATTTTTATTATTATTGTGGTGCGTGCTTATGTGTGCGCGTGTGTGTGTGTATGTGTACAGTATGTGTTCGACTTATGAATGAGGTTGGCCTGCATTAATAGCAGTAAAACAAGATTCATTTGCACTACTCTGGGTTTCTGTCAGGACAAACACTGAGCAGAGACAGGCTAACAGGCAGGCATAAACAAAAATAAACTCGATAGTAATACATTCAAAAGCACATTATGCATAAATATATCCATACATAAGCACACAGATTGCATGCACATTCATTTTAAGCAAACACACACAGACACAATGGCTGACAGACTGTAGTCCTGTTTGTGTGTGGGGGGGTGAAGACACTCACTTATGTAACTTAATGTCATTTTAACGTATGTTTAGACCTTTCTTGTATACATAGTATCACTTTAAACACGGGTCAACCTGTCAAAAATAGGTGATTGACTATTCACATTGCCAGGAGGTGAGTTTTGTGCTGGAAAACAAGGGAACCGTAGAGCGTAGCAGATCATATACCTCCATCAGAATGCATTCAGAAGAAGATAAAAACCTGTTTTAAAAAGTCTTGCTCAGTAATATTCTCAATTAGACACATTCTTTTTTCTGGAGCTGATAATGGACGTGGCACATTTCACTTCATTCTGATCTCTGTTGAAAACTGCACATGCACAGTACTGATCAGGCATCTGACTAGTATCAAACACAGAAGCCAACAGTAACAAATATTTTCTTTTACTTTGATATTTCTTTCAAACTCAGTACTAAAACGCTATCCGCAGCCTAGAGAGGACCTGGAAAACCAAAGGAAAACAATGTTTTTTTGATCATGTCTTGCAGAATATCTTTGGTCACTCTTAGTAATGCAGTCTCTGTACTTAGTTTGTAACGGAAGTTCGATTGAAATATGTCTGATTTTACGTTGGTCTATAAAAAAAATGTCATTCTGGATATAAAAGGGAGCTTGGAGATTGGTAGATAATTTTCTAACTGGGCTGAGTCGAGATAGAATTTTTTAACAAGTGGCCGAACACTTGCAATTTTAAAAGAATCAGGAGGGCTCCAGATGTGAGACAGAAGTAATACTAAAGACAGACGGAATGAATTTAGGAATTTTGTTGGAACTGTTTCAGAGGGACTGAAGGAGGGACACATTTGAACTACAGTGTTTGAAATGATCTGCAGCGAGATAGGACACTGTTAAGGCTGGAGAATAGGACAGCTTAATGGGCAGAGGGAAAAAAGTTAGGGGAAAATTGGACCTCACACCACTGATCTTGCCAACAAAAAGGACAAGAAATTTCACAGCCATAAGTGGTGAAGTAGTATTATAGACAAGTGAAGGATTTACAAGTTGGCTAGGTGTACTAAACAGAAGGCTTGGGTTGTGCTTATTATTAATATTCATCAAACCAGGCAACTGCCATACCAACCATAAGGGGGTGGTGAAGTTTAGATTTTAGCTTTTGGCCTTGCCATATTCCTCTCTTTGTTGTCTGATGTTGTAACCCAAGGGGCTACGTTGCAATATGGAGCAGAAAAGTCAAGGCCTGATGTACACCAATCATTAAACCAATTAACTTGGTCATAGGTATTGGTAAAGTGAGGTAAGTAATCACAATTGGCCAGATGGGATGTACTTAATTAAGTTCTGTATTTGTCACCTTCATAATACATACTTGGCATTCATGTGAGAAAAATATTGTTTTCCTAAGCAACAGCACTCATCAGAAAAGTGTCACTAAAATAAAGAATAAGTGAAAAGTCCTTAGATTTATATAAAAGATCTGACATGTTAAAACATTTATTTGGGTTTGGTAGATGTTAGCTATGGCAGGGAGGGAGACACGAAATATAATTTCTACAGTTTTTACTATTTTCTGTAGGGACCAACAATCTGACATTGTGCAGTCTCTGTACGCGTTGATGGGAATTCTTGGTGAGCGCAGTGGCATTGGTGGACCAGTTCAGGTCATCTGCATTGTGCACTTCCAGGAACTTGGTGCTACTGACTATCATCACCACAGTTCCTTCCAATGGTCAACAGGGGTTGTCGATGACCATCTCCTTTGTCTTTCCTATCTTCAAGGATGGGTTTTTGGCACTATTTTGCAAAAAGCATTGTTGGAACTTCCTGGGTGAGACTCTGAAGGCAGTGTCCCAGGCCCTCACTCGGGAAGTGGAACTAGTTGCTGCCTCCTTGAAGATACTTCACTCTGTGGTCTCAAAACAGTCCTGAATCATTGAGGTGCTCCCTTCAGGCCACACTAATTTGTTTCCATACTGGTTTAACCAGTTTCTCCCTTGGTCTTAAAGCAGGTGTCAGCATGACAAATGGTGTGGTCTGAGGGACCAAGGTCGAGGCAGGGGGTTGCCCTGTGTGCCATCTTTGAACTAGTGTTGGCCTTGTCTAATGTGTTTTTGCCCTGGTTACAATGTTTATATACTGGTGAACCTTTAGTAGGACTGTCCATTGAAGTTGGTATTATTGAAATCCCCCAGTAAAATGAACTTCGTTCAGGGTGGGCTGTTTGCTGCTCGATGATGGCGTTTTGATGCTGTCTTGCTGCAGTGAGTATGCCAGCATGCAATGTCTTCATATACAGTAACCATGATGATGATTAGCTGGCAGAAGATAGCTAGCAATAGCAACCGGACTAAAGACAACCATAGCTAACCTAGCCTGAAGCATTAAGGCTTGGGGAACAGCACCAGACTATGCTAGTGTTGGTACCAGGAAGTACAGGAGTAAAAGCAAAGGTACAAATCCACAAAGAACAACAAAAGTTGGTAATTCCAATAAAAAAATCAAATGGGCAGGACAAAAGTAGCAAAGTAAGTGATGGCTTTTTGATGCAGCTTCAACCATAAAGCAGGCATTGTACCTGACTGTTCTGGTGAATGTGGTGTGCTGAACTATGGAGTTCAGCCAGAAGGAAAATCTTTCTGTTCCAACCCTCATCTATGGTCATGAACTTGAGTCAATGAACAAAGCATTTAATGATGGCTGGGCTCACCCTTAGAGATAGGCTAAGGAGCTCAGACATCTGGAGGGAGCTTGGAGTTGAGCTGCTTCTGTTTCTTCGCATAGAAAAGAGCCAGTTTAGATGGTCTGGACATCAGATTAGGATGTTCCCTGGAAGTCAATCAACTATAGTCTTAAATTTGTAGTCTGTAACTATTTCTTTGTTATATTTGCTAAAATTGTCATTATGATCTGACAGTAGAACAAAATACAGATCAACTGTGAAAAAAAGACTAATAAGACTGACAAACAAAAGCAGTGTAAAAAGAAAGAATTGGACTGAGCCAGAAAGAAAACTAGCTTGTTAGCTTGTATGCTAACTCCGGTGTTTAGCTTTGTCTTTATGGTTACTGGTTAGCAAAAGTCTCTTTCAAGTGAGCGGGCAGTTATAACGTTAGTTTGTGTTCAGGACGCTCTGAAGTGGTTGAATTGGTTTAGAGAAATAACGTTACTCATGCTTCAGAAAGGCAGCATGGTGATGATGATTAGCTGGCAACTCCGTCTACCGCTGTGTGAGGAATAGTGTTTGTTACTCTGGATATCTACGGTGACTCGGCATGAGCCACTCATAATTGTAATTTAGCTGTATTGGTCAGAAATAGAACAATCAGAGCTTATGTTGTTGTTGTTATTTTGAATGTGACATCTTGTTTATCTGGCATCCTCTGTTACCGTGGTTACAAGCTCGTGCACAGCAGGCTCCTCTGTGGGGAGGGGCTTTGAAGGCAGGGCTGCAGCAGCAGAGAGGAAGAAGGAGGGACCTGGGAGCTGTATCATTCAAACTTTCTGGCTAAGTCACTTTTTTCTCAAAACTCCAGACTGCAGCTTTAAGTTTAGTGTATATACTAAATATAGACTTGTACAAATCAAATCACATTGAAAAAGTTGCAGAATAAACATAAGTTTACAGTTCAGTTGTCTCCTTTTGTCCATACACATACTCACATACTTACCTCAATTTTCCTTGGTTTCCCTTAATCCCTTTTTCGTTTTTTCTTCTCTCTTTTTCGAAAGTCAGTTAAATGACATTTAAATATCAGTGTGAAATACGTATTCAACCCAAATATAAACACATGTTCTCTGACATGGGCTTCATATATTACTATTACTTTCACCTAAGCTGTGTGTGTTTGTGTTTGAGGAAGCAGCACCAACCTGGAACTCTCTAAAGAAGTGAGGAAAGTTTGCATGATGCTGGAAACTGATACAAGGCCCAGCTTGATCATAACTCAAATGATCGTTTAACCTTGACAGAATTGTCCCCCTGATGTCTCCCTGCTGAATTTGCGAGAATGTCCATGTGGGTTCTTCCTTATTGAGGTAAGTGCTGTGCAGCAGCAACAGCAACAAAAACAACAACAACAAGAACACACACATGCACACACAGGTGTTCTCAGAGCTGCACTAGGAGGTGTTTGGGATCAATTGTGAATAATTGGGTCTCCACGCAACATAATCTCACATTAGTACAGCCAGCTGGGCAGCAAGCATGCACACTACCTGTTTCATGAGGGTAGGGGTGGTGTTGGAGTTGCATGTCTTGAGCGTGAGTGTGCCTGTCTAGTTGTCTGATTATAATCTAAAGATTAACAACGGCAAATACTTATTTCTCATATTTCTGCCACACTGTATGTCTACAGGAAGCTGACCTACAGCACAATCACCACACAAGGGTTATGTTCATGTGACATCACCGACCCTATCTTTGTCATTCGCCGTCTACCACTTGAACACACATACACAATACAACCAGCCATAACTTTAAAGAAAAAGAAAAAAAAAAGCTGCTCACACCAATTTTGTAATCACTGCCCACAGAAAATGGGATTCCTCCGGCCGCTGGCAATTAATACATTTGTGTCCTTTTTTAACACTAGTGAGCCGAGCTTGAAATTACCAATGACTGGCTCCTGCTCATTTCCATATTTATTGCAGCGGAGGACGAGGTGGTGGTGGTGGGGGTGAAAACTGGGGCGAATGATTGATGTTGAGCTCGCCTCCTGCATTACAAACAGCACATTATTGGGCAGACAGAGGAAGAGAGAGAGAAAGACAGAGAGAGAGAGAGAGAGAGAGAGAGAGAGAGAAGGAGAGAGGTTGAAGAGCGGTCTAGCATACAGTTGATTAAAGTTGAAGACAGTGGGATCAGTCTGCGCCGGAGGTTTTTGTCCTCCACCCCTCCTTCCTCCTGACTGTTTCCCTTCTCCCTCTCCAGTTCCCCCTTACTTCCCATCCGCTCACTCCATATTTTGCAGAGGAGATGGCCTGGGCGGGAGCATTAAAGGCTTGTTTTAATGGATGTTGACAAGGAGTGGACCAACAAAAGCCCAAGCCTGAGGATTTGCTTGAAAAGATTCAATCAGACATGTTTTCACTGCAATTAATTGGCGAACTTGGGGGAGGGGTGGGAGGGATGTGGAGATGAAGGGATTGGTGACGGAGGTGTGAATGAGTATGATTGTTCTGAGCACCCTTCCCCACTCCCCTCCAGCCCACCTCACTGTCCACCCCCTCTCCCCTTCGCCTCGCACACCGCCGTGCTTCCCTCTGTCATTTTGAGCGATAGTTTGGAAATGTCCTTTGAATGATGCTAAAGAGCAAACTCCTCCATCCTCCCACTTCCCTCCTCCTCCTCCCAATGAATTATGAGTATTATTTCAGGGAGGTGGGATGTAGTGAGCCAGAGAGAAGGGGCCTGTTTCAGAAAGGAAGCTTAACAAACTCTGAGCTTAAATTCTAATTCTGAGTTGATTGAGCCTGAGGTGGGAAACTCAGAGGCCAGAAGTACCAGAACAGTGGATCAGAAATAGTTCAATCAAGACTGACTATGTTTAGCCAGAGCTAAGCATATACATTAGGAATGAAAAAAAGCCATAATCAATGGAGCTCAGACACATGATTCACCAATGCAACAGGCAAATAAAGAGTAGCACCTCCATTTTAATCCAGCAGAGCTGGAAATATGAGTACATGTAAATGCAGACCATGACATTTATCTGAAAAAACAGGAGTGCAGAAAGGAGTCAATAAGTTAACACTATTACGTTTTATTCAGTATAATCCACAGTCATCATTAACCAAACTTT